>CM032815.1:13544402-13564402 GCA_019155185.1 Beaufortia kweichowensis | reverse complement strand
ATGTGGAGAAGAGCATGAATAAGCATGAATGGGAAGTGTCAGGAAGGAACTAAGATGAAATGCTGCAATTGTGGGGGAGAGCACAGCATATTGCAGGATATGCAGGATGTCCAGTACAGCAGCAGGCTCATTGAAATCCAGAAGGCAAAGTCCATCCAGAATTTAACAGAAGCAGCTCACAAAGTGAAACATGTAGCAGAAACAAGAGTGCAAAATAAACAGGCAAAAATTCTCATACAAGTGAGTCAATGAAACAGTTGAACTCGTCAAAAAATGATTCAAAATTGATTTTGTGGCGTTTATTTGTGCAGTGGTGAATGGCACTGCACAGGTGGAAAGATGATCTGACAAAATTAAAATTGTGGTGAGCAAACAAATTCCTGAACTGCATTGGTATGTCAGCAGAGCAAATTCACAAGATATTAAAATCTAAAGAAGGAAAACAGAAGGAAGTGTAACAATAAGTTATGATGCATCCCAATGTAGTGATATATAGCATTATCATGTCTTTCCTGTTACTTCATTGGAATGCCAGAAACTTGATCGCTGAATGGGCAGGAGTTAAAAAAATATATTGCAGATATGAATAAATCTCCTGATATAATTTGTGTACAAGAAACACGCTATGCAAATCATTGGATTTTAAGATGAATGGATATGAGGTAATAAGGAAAAGACAGGAGTAATGGTAGAGGTGGAGGTGTGCGATATTCATAAAAGAAAATGTGATATACAGATATGTAAATAGTGAAAGTATTTCAGAGAGCATATGTATAGAAGTAATGGGTTTACAGGGGGTAGTCAGATTATTACATTTTTATAATCCTTGTTCGGAAATATCAGTAGATATTCTGGAAAATGCCATGGGAGAATTATCAAACAAAATGATTATGTGTGGTGACTTTAATGCTCACAATAGTATTTGGTGTAGTAGGAACACAGATAAGAGGAGATAGAGGAGGAATGTCATGTTTAGATGTCACAATAGTTTCAGCATCATTAGCTGGTAAATGTATATGGTCAATATCTAAAGATAATATAGGAAGTGATCATTTTCCAGTGATATGTGAAATTCAACGTGTAATAATAATAATAATAATAATAATAATAATAATAATAATACATTAGAACTAGTAGGTTGACAATCGATTTTGAGAGAAAAACTGCAGTATAAACGAATTATCTCGGTTAAAAGGAAATTATTTTATAATAGAAAATATAACAAAAGCTGAAACTATTTCTGAAAGAATTTAAACTTTCTGAAGTCTCGACTCACAGCTTTAATAGCGATATCGCTAGCTGTTAATAGTCTGACTCCTACTGGCAGAGTGTCAACAAAATGTTTTAATGACCAAATACAAACAAAAATAACTTTTTAGTCTTATATGTGAAAGGTAATTTCGTGAAAACTGTTTTAAATTAAGCAGCACAAGACATGGGCATTTTTCTCCAGTCCAGTTATGAGAGTTATGGAAACGTTGACCTAGCTAAGATGGCGTTGACGTACGATCCAGAGGCCAATGTTGCGTCTAGTTATTAAATCTTTTCTTATACATTTGGTCTGGACATAGAAATGTGAGGGCTGTAGGTGTGGCTAAGCCTTAACGCCACAAAGAATATCTCTTTGCATTTGAGACTTTAAGCTTTGTAACTTTGCAGGTCTTATATATGTGCATATATATATATATATATATATATATATATATATATATATATATATATATATATATATATATATATATATATATTCAATTCAATTCAATTCAATTCAATTCAATTCAATTCAATTCAATTCAATTTTATTTGTAAAGCTTTTCACAAAGGACATTGTATCAAAGCAATACCTCTGACATGACGTGTTATAGTTGCAATCTGTAGCATGTGCAATCCGTAATGAAGGACACAATTTGCCATTGATCGCATCTATAACTCGCTATGCAGTTTACAGGATACAGAGGCATACATTGTAGGATACAGAAATTACTTTAGAGAGTGATTAAAATGTTATATGTGAAGTGTGATGTAGTAGATTTGATTGTAATTTTAACAGGTGCAGGAGGTTGTCCTGGGTGGTCGCCATTTAGCAGCACCATGATGGACATCAGGTGGGGCAGTGTTGTTAGCTGGAACTCATTCCTCGGGATACCTCGGAGAAAGGGAGGGAGAGGAGAGAGAGAGAGAGAGAGAGAGAGAGGGGGACAGAACAGAGTAGCATTAGCGTAAAGCCGTTCCTATGTAGATGTAGGCAGTTATATGTGATAACACATGCAGTATGTAGTATGTGTGTGTGCCCGGTTCCAGTTGAGTTAACTATTGCGGCCTTAGATAGTTGGATCTGAGATTACGTGAATGCGAGGCTAAAGAGATAAGTCTTTAATTTAATTTTAAACAGTTCGAGTGTGTCTGAGTCCCGGACTTTACTGGGAAGGTCGCTCCATAGTTTTGGTGCTAAGTAGGAGAAGGATCTTCCACCTTTAGATTTTTTTGATATTATATATATATATATATATATATATATATTCTTAGACTATGGGCACTTTTATGTACTTTGATCCTAAAAATACATATAATTTTTGACAAATTCTTTTTTCTTTGTCAAACTATCAATAAAACCAGCTTACACCACCATGATTTTTTCATACTTTCCAACCTCCTTATATGTGTCAAAATCACTGTTTTCTCCTTTGTCGCACACCCAGATTTCATCAATGAAAATACAGTTTAAAATATGACTTATCTGGTAACTATTAATGTACCTGAATTAAGCACTAGTAAAAGTAGTACATTATAGTATTTAACGTGAGACCACTATCAATATTACTTTTATACAAAATATAGCTGTCAGTATTGGTGTCATTTCCACCACAATGCTGTAATGTCCCTTTAAAAAAGTTTGTGTGAAAGATTGTTTAGGTGGTTTCTATGGAAACGTTCAGTGACATCAGAGCACATGCTGGACTTGGAGGGAATTTTAAATTTTCTTCAACAACAAATGAAGAAAAAATCAAGGTAAATATTGCTTGGTCAGTTAATATATTTATTCTACGTCCATTTCCAAACATGCTGTACCTTCAAGGGTGTTTTCAAAAAGCTAAAAATGTTAAGTTAAATAAGAGTATTTTTGCATACATCACATGCTAAGTATTAATTCAAAGCTAATCAGTGAAGCTATCTTCCATTTTTTTTACAAAAACTACAGAAAGGTCATTTCACCATTAGTCATTTCCACCACACTGCCCTCTGTGGTGGAAAAAGACAGCATGTGGTGGAAATGACATTTATGATTAAAAGAGTACAATTGATATGGATTGTGAGAGTAGATTTGTGTAATACTTTTATATTATAATATAATATATCAATCCAGAAACAGTCATGCTCCAGCATTGGAATCGAAGCTTCCCCTCAACCAGTACATCGTGATCCTGACACACCTCAAATAGGTCCTGCGGCACAGTATGGACTTGAGGGACACGTTGGTCAGTGGTGTGCTGTGAAGTATGATGGAGATATTTATCCTGGCATCATACAGGATACTGATGTCTACAGTGGTGCTCTGGTTAAAACCATGAGCCGTGTTTGTCTCGATCGTTTTTTTTGGCCTCTAAGGGATGACATAATCTGGTACCAAACAAAGAATATCATAGGCCTAATCCCTGAGCCTGTACCAGTGACCAAACGTTACAAGGAAATTATTGTGTCTGTTTGGGAAGAAATATGTGAAACACTTAATTAGATGTGGCCTCGAATCACATCACACACATACGCACACACACACATGCACACATGAGCAAACGCTCTCTCTCTCACACACATGCAAACATACATACACTCACACATTCAAGGTGCTCAAAATTTTCCACATTCCACATCTGTTTAAATGTTACAGTTTCAGGTGTTCTTTACAGTTACAGAAATGTTCATTTAGGAGACCAATAAGAACATTTCAGTATCAAACTCTCACAATTATTTAACCTCATAATTATCTCACATTGTTGAATTTTCTATGCATCTTTTATTGCTTATATTTTTGCCTTGCCATCATTTGTGTCAGTTATTTACAGTATGCACTGTAACCGTTCATCTATGAGACAAATCAGTTTTATACATCACACTCAGCACTACACTAAAAACAGGTGTGGTTATGTTTAATGACTCTGTGCATAGAGTTTAATGAGTGTGATGAGTTTAAGAATTTTTCTAAGAAATATATCTACTGTTTCTCTACATTCATTGTCATTTCCACCACACCCTGTCATTTCCATCACCACAAAATATTTAAAAAGTTCTCATCACACATTAAAAATGTATCCACAATTTATGATATCGTGCTCTACTTAATATAAATATTCAAGGTATTTATCTTCTAATAAACTCTTACCCAAACCAATATTAAATTTCAGAGTGTGACAGGTGACATTTGGTCCTTAGGGCAGTTAATTTATCTCATTAACAAATGTATAATTATTGTACATTGTGGAAAAACTGGTAAAAGTACTTACAAAAATGATCTTAGACAATTCTTGAGTGGCATAAGTTATTCTATTTTTTAATAACAGCTGTATATTGAGATGTGGTGGAAATGACATTTGTTCATTGCAGGTCGGAAAAAATGTAAAATATTAACAATTGCAAGTGTCTGCAAGTGTTCCAGCGCTTTATGCCTCATTGCATTCAAGGAATGCAGCGTTCATTTAACGAACGAAACCGTGTTAGCAGCGTAAAGGTTCATTTCGTCTGTTTTCGACAACGGCCGGCAACGCACTTTATTGCCTGCTGCTCGTCGTTATTTACACTTCTAAAGTACTTTGCACCAGGGACCGTTGCTATTTCACAAATACAACGGTATATGTGTTGCCCTGATATAGCATGAAAGGGCGGATATTGAAAAACTTTCCCCTCCGTCTTGTTTCCTTCGATTTCAATTCCTATTATTCCTTTTTTTCCCCTAATTGCTAGTCCTAATGGTTCTGATACAAGTGAATATAATAAAGCTGAAAGTGGACACCCTTGTCTAATTGATCTTGTTATTTTAAAACAGTCTGTTAAAAATCCATTACATTTTATCCTTTGTTAGTGCACTCCTTAAAACATCTAATAAATACCCATGCTCAACCCTATCAAAAAGCCTTTTCGGAAATCTAAGCTAATAACATATCCTTCTTCTTTTTTTTTTCATGTACCATATTGTGTCTCTTATGCTCATTGTTATATCCGATATATCTCTCCTTTTACTCCATACACTTGATTTGTTTTAATTATATGTAACCAGGTGGAAAAGCTGTTGTCAAACACAAGACTGTTTTTAGACCCTGGGTTGAATGTAGTGAGCATAGTGTGTTGTTCAGGTTTTTGTGTGTTGCTGTAATGTTGTGCTGGCCCTTTAAGAAACACGGCTGTGTGAGTGCCCAGATAGCACACGCACGTCGTGCAGACATCTGTGCGACGTCGTCATTTTCGTCTGGAAGACGTATATTTTAGAGCGTTTGCTCATCTGCAATACGTCGCCGAGACGTCCCCTACCAGCTGTTAAAACGACGTCTAGGCGATGTCTATAAGACGTTAATAATTTAAGAACGTCGGCAATCCGCTCTTTTAAAGATGCTTTATCAGATGTTTATGCGTCGGCAAGACATCTGATTTATGTAGCCCAGACATCGTTTTACAATACGATTCCTCCCATTAATAAAATTAACTCACATAAAATCCAGCCATACACATCTTCACGATTAAATAACCACCCTGTTCTGAATCTACAATAAAACACGCATTTGTTGATTATTTTAAAAATATTTATTAGGCAAAAACGTATTTCTAATTTATTATATCAATATACAACTTTTATTAATTATAAAAATCCATATTAACATAACTCCATAACATATATTCAAACAAAACAATACACTATAACATACATTTAATTTAAATAACAAAACTATTACACCCTCCCTGGAGCCAAGCCAAGGAAATCTTTAATATATTTCTCCGCCTCTGCTTCTGTTGGAGACGGCAGGACGGGATTCCTTATGGCTGAAGCTGCATGTAAAACAAACAAACAAACAAACAAAAACACTTTATTTTTTTAAAACGAATAAATCTGCCGTAATAGCCAATCAGTGAGTTCAGGTGCGTCAAACACTTCTGCGCGAGCTATGTGCGGAGTCTACGCTGATGCTGTGCGGAGAAGACACGTGTCCTGGACGAGTTGTGAGGGAAAAACGCGGCTTAAGGTAAGTATAAAACAAATATATTTTAATAGGTAATTGTGTGGTGTCTGTGATCGGTTATATAATAACCTTGAAATTACGCTATGTTGATCATCTGTTAGTTAGCTAACGAGCGAGTTAGCAGCCCGTTTCTGTGGTTGGGCAACGACACTTTAACTGATCAGTTAACCCAAGGTTCGTTAAACAAGCCATTATATTTGCAACTATATTTCGGACAATTGCACTTTGCTGCGGGCATTACCACATGTTTGATTATGTTTGACTCATGAACATGTTAGCAAAGTACTTATTTAACTTAACGCTGTAACTTCCCGCCATTGCACCTAATGCATGTACAACATGTGAACTTACCTGTTAACAGGGACCCGATGTTGGACTTTCTTATCCCCCGCTTGTCTCCTCTCCCACACCAGTTCAGTTGGCGGGCGACGTTGGTGCTGAACACCTTGGAGCAGATTCTCCAGACGGTCTTCTTCATTGTTGGCCCGCCGCTGATGGATAATCTGTTCACCTTCAACAGGTACATTAAAATACGTTTTAGCAAAGAAATGGACCTCTTCTGTACTGTACTAAACACTAGTACCCGTCAAATGTTTGGAATTAATTAATCTTTTGTAATGCTTTTGAAAGTTTGTTAACGTTCACCGATTGCATTGATTTGATACAAAATTTATGCTGATTATTATTAATGTTGAAAGTTGTGCTACTTCATAGTTTTGTGGAAACTGTGATAAACTACCTTTCAAAAAGTTTAGTGCAGTGGGATGGGCTCCAACCCTAATTAAACACACCTGAACAAGCTAATCTCAAGGTCTAATTAGGCATACACTTTGAAACTTTGAGGCAGGTGTGTTGAGGCAAGCTGGAGCTAAACTTTGTAGGACAGCTGGCCCTCCAGGACCGAAGTTTGGACACCCTGGTTTAGGGTGAGTAACAATTTTAATAAGCAAAGATCAAAAATGGATCAAATCTGTCGAAGATCAAACACATTTATAACATTTCAGAAGATTTGCATTTCAAATAAATGCTGTTCATTTGAACTTTGTTCATCAAAGAATCCTAAAAAAGGATCACTGTTTCCTCAAACATGAAGTGGAAAAACTATTTTAATGTAGATAAGAACCATCATCAATAATTGACCAATAGTAATTGCTAATATCCGAGCATAAAATGGCTTATGAGAATGTCATGTGACACTGAAGACTGGAGTAATGATGCTGAAAATCAAGCTTTGATCAGAATAAATGACATTTTACAATATATTCAAATGGAAAAGTTATTTAAAATAGTAATAATATTTAAAGGAACACTTTTTTGAACATGGGCTCATTTTCCACCTCCCCTAGAGTTAAACAGCTGAGTTTTCCGTTTCTCAATCCATTCAGCGATCTCTGGGTCTGGTGGTGCCACTTTTTAGCATAGCTTAGCATAGTTCATTGAATCTGATTAGACCGTTAGCATTTCGCTTAAAAAATGACCTATTTAAAACTTAACTCTTCTTTAGTTAAATCATGTACTAAGACCGACGGAAAATGAAAAGTTGTGATTTTCTAGGCTGATATGGCTAGGAACTATACTCTCATTCCGGTAATAATCAAGGAACTTTTGTAGCAGGTGCAATGATATTACGCAAGCGCCTCTCACAAACGTCTCCATGGTTGCAAGCCACACTCCCTGTGCAAGCAGGGGCTCACAGACCTCGTAATATCATGAAATGGATTTGAAAAAAATGGTAAAACTCAACTGTTCAACTCTAGAGGAGTCTAGTCTATTTTTAAAAAGAAGTGGAGTGTTCCTTTAACTGTTAATGCTTTCAAAATCTACATTTCAAACTTTTGGCAAGTAGCGTGTAAACATACACACTACATTTCATTAGTAGTTGTAGGTGGACAATTCCATTTCTTACCATTCTCTGCATAAACCCTCTGTCTGACAGACTTTGTTCCAGCCGGTCTAGATCCTCAGTGGATGCAAGAGGAAAGATGCCATCATCTTCATCATTTTGCACTGCCACTGGGGGTAAAAAGCGCCTGTTCCCCACTAGAGACTGGACCAGTGAAGTCAGGTGGTTGATCTTCTGGTCCATTTTCTCTAGTGTTTCTAGAATTGCCCTTTCTACAGCTGCAGTACAGAAGAACATTTAATTTGGCATGGAGTTTTTATTAATAATATGCATTTTACAGTTTGTTTGTTTTTCGAAGTTGATAAATAACTTACATGTACATTGATTTGGTACCAGACGCAAGACTGGATTTTGCTGTCTCATGCCAGAAGTACCTGCAAGTAAAAATTTACTGTGAGGTTTTCAATGTCACAAAACAATGTTTTCATTGTCACGTTTTTTCACCCTTTTACCTGGTTTGGTTAAAGGGTTAGTTCACCCAAAAATTATGTCCTCAATTACTCACCCTCAGGACGTCCAAACTCGCAAGATCTTTGTTCATCTTCAGAACACAAATTAAGATATTTTTGATGAAATCTGAGAGATGTCAGTTCCTTCATATACTGCCTTTGCAATGAACACTTTGACTCTTCAGAATGTTTATAAAGAGATCAGAAAACTAATCCATATGAATTTAGCAGTTTAGTCCAAATTTTCTGCTTTATGATGAACAGATTCAATTTAGGTTTTTACTCGCATGTAAACTTTGATCATTGATCTTACCAGTGCTGATGCCGCTCTCTCTCCTATTGCGGTCTTTGATTCTGAAATTAGCTACCTGATGACCAATAAAATGCAGCTCATATCTGTTTCTTTCGTTGACGTGTAATGCATTAAATTTGCATATAGCGTGGGAATTGAAGATCAGATTTATATCCATTTTGCAGTGACACATTTATGTGGCCAAGTGTAAATGAAATCGTCCAATCTGTAAAAATGCATGAAGTCACCAGATGTAAACAGGCCCTTTATGTTCGTTTTGAAGAGTTAAAGTGTCAGTTGCAAAGAGACAGTCAATGGAGGAACTGAAATCTCTCAGATTTTATCAAAAATATCTTAATTTGTGAAGGTCTTACGGGTGTGGAACAACATGAGGGTGAGTACTTAATGACAAATCTCATTTTGGGGTGACCTAACTCTTTAAGAGACACACTGGAGCTGAAAATGGGGGAGCTGGAAAGTAAAAACTTAAAGTAAGCTGAGGCTGATGGTTTTCATGACAGCATAAAACAATATATGTACAAAAATACTTTGTAGGTAACATACTCTGTTCTCTCTTTCTTGGTGGTCACCTGAGGGTCTCAGGACAGAAAAGGTGTGCTCTCTATGGATTAAACAGATGTAATTATAAGTATTAGATTGTTTAAATGTGTTTGATTCCCTCATGCCTAATTAATGCTCTTGTACCTTGTGTGTTAGGTGGATCAACACCATAGCCGACTCCGTGATGGTCTGCCTGAGAGATGCCCAGTGTCACTGAGAAAGGTGGAGCTGGTAAGATTTGCTTGTTACCAACACAAGTTAACAAACACAGATTTTGGTTCACTTCTTATAATAACAGTATGGTTTATTTATTCATTATTACACTGGCATTACCAACAATCTCAGTCAGTAAATCCAGTTTTTTTGAGAACTATTAAGGAGTACATTAAGGACTAGGGCTGCACGATTAATCGTATTTTTAATCATGCTGATAAAGATATCTGCTTCTCTCACTGATTTTAAATAATCGCTCCATGATATTGGCCCGTTCATTATTTTATCCTGAAAACGTGTTTTTCTTTGGGATATGCTTGTGGTTGCCAGATGCAAAGAGCTTAAATCCCCAAATGAGCTTTTCCCTTAAAAGGATATACTTTCTCCTGGTATTTTACTTAATCTGTGCAATCTGGCAACTCTGTGCAGCAGCTCCCTCTAAAAGTGCGGAAGAAGCCCTGACGATCTGAAAACCAGCGTCGCCTGAGTTTAGCGATCTCCATTGTTTAAATTCTGCTTCAGTAAAGGTGTCATACAGCCAGTCTTTGTTTCTTCACAAGCCACTTGTACTATTTGTGTGACTAAATCTGCCGATGATCAAACCTTCAGCGATGAATTTCAACAAATGCAACACTTTGATCTCCAAATCACACTGTTGGCAGAACACACTTTTGTTTCATTTATTTTCATTATTTTTTTTATCTTACTCTGTGTTCTTCCTTGGTGGTCACAATCACCTGAGGGTCTCAGGACAGAAAAGGTGTGCTCTGTGGATTTGAAAGATCATGTAATAAACAGTTTTAGATTTTGTTGAAGTTGACATTTTTGGTTTCTTCCTCCCTATTCTATTGTAATTAATGCTCTTGTACCTTGTGTACTGGGTGGATCAACACCCATAGCCCGGCTCGGTGATGGTCTGCCTGAGGAGATGCCCACAGTCGCTGCTGAAGGTGGGAGTAGGTAAGATTTGCTTATTATCAACACAAGTTAACACACAGAAAAAATGTGTTGCTAATTGAAATTTCAGAAAAGAATAAAACCAAAGAATTACATGAATTACAACTAGAGATGCACCGATGTAGCTTCGTAATAAAAGCAATTATTTCTGCTATCAGCTGATTGTTTAGAAACTGCTGATGATCAGGACAGTTTATATGTTCTCAATCAAAAACGGGCTGAAAAAAGTGTTTTAGACTGTGGGGCTGTAGCTAACGATTATTTTGGTAATCAAGTAATTGTTTGATTACTCTAGCGATTCCTTGAGTAATCGCTACAGAACCCTCCCCTTCCTCCTCTGAGAGCAGGCACGCGCGTCTTCTGAGCCAGGAGGTGCACTCACTGCTTGGCATTTATCACAACTATTCGGTGTTTCAATTACATGATGTTTATTTTAGGTTTCAGATATTTAAATACACTTAAGTACTAGTAACAATACATTTAGAGTTTGTAAAATATACACTTGTTAAGATTTATGTATTTGTTCTTGCAGAAGTTAACGTATAGAAAAGTACTATAGCATAAATATGTCTGCCAATGATTTATCCTTTATTCTTCATTGTGCTGAGCGCTTCCTTTCTAGCATTGTCTTTCAATGATTTATCCTTTATTCTTTATTGTGCTGAGGCGTATGATTTTAGCTTGAGGCCTATGATTTGAGACATGTTCTGCTTTTCACTTTTAGCTTGTGTCTCATGATCTGTATATCGAGGTCAAAAGTTCTTCATGATCTATGTGTGTTTATATTACCTTATATGGATGTACTAACCTCAATAAAAAGGCTGCAAGGAGAGAGAAGACTGAGAGAGAGGCGTTGATGATCTTTGGATCAGTGAGACTGCTCTCTCCCTTGCAAGCATTATACACCAGTCTTGGTCTGATTGTTGTCTTTATTGATAGTAGCATTTGAGTAAACCTTATCATCTTGGTCCTTGAGAGCCGGATTCCAACATACCCGAAAGATCAACGGTGGGGAGACACCTTGAAGTCCGGCCGACGGTCGGATTCCATAGGAATTCGTCGAAAGTCCTGGTGAAAATTCCTCGCCAGGCCGGCCTTAGGTTTCCCCCGGCTGGTGGTCTCGGATTGACGGAATTCAAGCAGGACAAGAATCAGACGCAGTGCACTGGGTGAGCAAATCTTGAAGAATTTGCTAGATAGTAAATCTTGTAGAATTTACTAAATGTTGTCTTAGACCTTGAAGAGTCTAAGTAGGTAAATCTAGTAGAATTTGCCTGAAAGTAAATCTTGTAGAATTTACTGAAAGTTGTTTTAGACCTTGAAGAGTCTAAATGGGTAGATCTAGTAGAATCTACCAGTGAATATTGTGTGCATGGTATGTGTGTGTGTGTGAATGTCATGTTCAGGACACTGAATCAGCAGCACAGAGGAAACCTAACGGTGCCAACAAAATCTGTGGTCTGACTGAAGTAGGTGCTCTGGACCTCTGAAACATTTAATTTTTTTATTTTTTGTAGTACATATATATATTATCATTAATTATTAAGTATAGTCGACTTAGAAGTATAATTACTAAATACATAATTATGGGAAATTGTTGTGGCCATTGTGTAGAACAGCCTGAATTGATAGGAGATGTGAAATATATGGCAAAATTAGGAGAAGATAATATAAAGTATGTTAACAAGTGGAAAAAGAAATATCAGTGGACAGGGAAGCTGAATGTTGAAGAATGTAAGAGTCTGATGCAGAGATTAGAAGCAAAGTCAATGACTAGGAAGGGTATTAAGAAGAGAAAGATTGAAGAAGAAGTGCAGTGTGCGAGACAATGGGTCAAAGAAAGTTTGAAACGTCAAGAGGGCAAGAAGAAAAGAGAAGCGAAACAGTTAGCTGAAGAAGAAATAATGGCAATATGCAGAAAAGAGGATAATGAAACAGGTCCAGTCCCCAGACGTAGGGAAGTTGAAAGTGGTCAAGCTCAAGCTCAAGTTCAAGCTCAGGTTACACCCCCACCCTATGAGGAAGCCCGGAAAGGGCTAGACATGGCATTACAAAGAATGAAAGATTTAGAGATAGAGGATGAGAAGAAGCCACGTTATGATTTAAGGTCATTGACAACAAAGGACAGAAGCTTTAATGAAGAAAGTGCTACAGTCATGCCCATGATACAAGTAGCTAACCCTGATATAGGAGCAGAACAGCCATTTGTATTAGTTCATAGACCATGGACTGCTATTGAATGTGAGGGAGCAGTAGGGATGCTACCTTCGTACAAAGAAGATATAGAAGAGTTTATTACTCAGATGGAACAGCTACGTAATACATACTACTTAAATGGGTATGAGATGGTACAAGCGCTGCAGGCAGCCTTAAAAATAGACTGGGGAAAAGTCAGAGGAAATTATACAGGCAGGTTGCAAAATGGTGAACTAATACCATATAATAGTCCTCAGATGCAACAAATACTTGAGCCAGTGTATGCCAGAATGAGGGTAATTTTTCAAAGACGTGCAAATTACGGGGCATTAGCGGGAATAAAACAAAAAGATGAAGAAGCAGTAGATGATTTTGCTGTCAGATTTGAAAAAGAATTCCGAGTTCATAGTGGAATCCCACATAATGATGATAATAATGGCCCATACCAACAACAGTTGAAAAATGCACTTATGCAAAGTTATAGACCAGAAATAGCAGGATATATAAGAAAGCATTTCGTGACATTTGACACAGCCACTGTAAATGAATTGAAGAACTGGGCTAGGCATGCAGAGAAAGTTTCTCATGATAAAAAGAAAAATAAAAAATCTGTCCCAGCAGTATATGTGCTAGACCCAAGCCTGACAGAGACATTTTACCAAGGACCTTTTAGAGGTCAGGGAAATAGACGAGGCAGAGGTGGTAATAGAGGCCAAGGACGGGGTGGTCAGAGAGGGAATAGTGACGATGTATGCTGGAACTGTGGAGAAAAGGGCCATTGGGCCAGAAACTGTCAGAAAAATGCAAAAGTAAGACAGGGAGAGTTCTATCCCCCTCCCCTTCAGAAACAAAAACGGAAGAGAGGGACATAAAGAGTTTCGTCCCCACCCCCTGTAAACCCAGATTACGAAACAGATTGACTAGATGAACCCATAGTAGACTGTGCAGCAGCCATACAGACTATGGGGATTTTTAAAGTACAACCAGAAATAGAATTACAAGTAAATGGTGTAATGGTGCGATTTTTGTGTGATTCAGGAGCATGTAGAACTGTGCTGAAAGAGTATATACCACATCTTATCCCCTCAGGCCAAACCATATTAGTAAAATCTGCAGATGGACAGATAGAGAGGAAGTGCATTTCCAAACCATTGCATATTAGGGATGTAGTACAGAATAAAGACATTTATGCTGATGTAGTTATGTCTCCCAGATGTCCAATTAACCTCTTAGGAAGAGAATTAATGTCCAGACTTGGAATAAGTTTAATACCCGTCAAGGGAGGCATGAAAGCCGCATACATTCCAGTCGTGGCCCATGTAGACAGTCCTGAAGAGAATTTATTAGACTACTACTACACCCTTGATTTAAAACCTGACATAGGAATGCCAGATGATTTCAAACAAAGAGCTCTAATATATTTGAGCAACCCAGAGAATACAATGTCCACTTCTGATTTACATGTGACCATGAGATATGACTATTACAGTGCTATTGATTTGACATACTTAAGGGAGTTGGAAGAACTGAGAACTCAGCCAGTAAAAGTAAAGTATGTGTACAGTGATGGTATTTCAGTTGCAGTCGCTCAAGCTGAGCTCACACCCGAAGCACAAGAGATGTATAGTATGCCTGTCATACCCCATATATCACTAGCTAAGTCAGGAACGATGTCATGGGCTGACTTAGGGAAATAGCACAGAAAGCTAAACAAACCAAAGATTGGGCCCCTACAGGACAGGAAGGCCAGTGTTACAGTCATAGTCTCCAAATATACAGAAGTAAAATAACAGGAGATTTCCTTGCAAGTCCTGCTGTTCATCAAGAACAAACTGAACAAACTCAAATGTGATTAACACTTTTGTCGAGAGACGAGGAAGATTTAGATTCTCTCCCGCCCACGCTGTGGACGAAAGATGTTACAGATGTAGGCAGATTGACCACTGCACAGCCAGTAGTTATCACCCCAAAGTCAGATTGGAGACCTAGAATTAAACAATACCCACTTAAAGAAGACGCTATAAGAGGTATAACCCCAGTGATTCAAGATTTACTTAGAGCTAAAGTTATTAGACTTTGTAATGATTCCCCCTGTAACACACCAATATTTCCTGTAAGGAAAGCAAACACAAATGAATGGCTTAATGGTGCAGGATTTGAGAGCAGTGAATGAAGCAGTGCGATCTCAGAACCCCCTAGTTCCAGATCCACATACGCTATTAAATCAGTTAAAACCAACATGCAAAGTGTTCACTGTAGTAGACATTAGCAATGCATTTTTCTCTATTCCCATACATCCAGATTCACAGTTTTGGTTTGCCTTTACCTTTCAGGGAAAGTCATATAACGCATAATAGGTTACCCCAAGGTTATTGTGAAAGCCCAACGATTTATTCACAAGCAATTAGTAATTGTTTAGCAGCATTTAATCCTCCGATGGAAAGTCAAATACTTATATATGTAGATGACATTTTAGTGGCCTCTGACACTGAAGAACAATGCAGAATTGATTCTATAGCTTTGTTGCAGTATTTAGCAAAAACAGGAAATAAAGTCAAGAAACAGAAACTGCAGTGGGTAAAAGAAGTTCAATACTTAGGGCACAGACTTTCATCCGAAGGAAAATTTATACAGACACAGAGAAAACAAGCTATTTTAGATGTACCAAAACCTGTAACAAAAAGACACATGATGTCATTTTTAGGATTGTGTAATTACTGCAGGGCCTGGATCCCTAGCTATGCTCAAAAGACACAACCACTTTTAGATCTCATTTATGGAAATGCTATGACATTGTCAGATCGCATAGAATGGAATGAGATAGCTGAGAAGGCTTTTGTTACAATCAAACAAGAACTTGTGTCTTCAACTGTATTAGCTTTACCAGATTATGACAAACCATTTCAGCAGACAGTAGATTGTAGAGAGGGATTTATGTCATCAGTTCTCTCACAAAAACATGGCACTAAATGGAGACCTGTAGCCTTTTACTCTAAGAAATTAGATTTTGTTGCAGCATCTTTGCCTCCATGTGTGCAAGCAGTTTGTTCCGCAGCAATGGCAGTAGAGGCATCAGCAGAAATAGTGTTATTTCATGAACTAGTTTTATTAGTCCCACATGCCGTAGACATACTGTTATTACAAACCAAAATGTCTTTTCTGTCTCCTGCAAGACATCTATCTTGCATGACTATATTATTGTCACAGCCACATATAACTATTCAAAGATGTAATGTTTTGAATCCTTTCTACCCTGCTCCCTAACGAGAGTGAGGGAGAGCCGCATAGCTGTGTAGAGTTGACAGATCAGCTAGTACTCCCAAGGCCAGACTTATCAGACAAGCCTTTGCAGGAGGATATTTATGGTTTGTGGATGGTTCATGTTACAAAACTTCAAACGGCCAGACTTTAACAGGATATGCTGTAGTGAGCTTACAAGAAATCATTGAGGCTAAACAATTATCACATACATATTCAGCACAGGCAGCTGAAATAATAGCCCTTACTAGAGCATGTCAGTTGGCAGAAGGAAAAGAGCTTACTGTTTATACTGATAGCCAGTATGCTTTTTCTACTATTTTTGTTTTGCAAAACAGTGGGATAGACGAGGTATGAAGACCTCCACAGGAAAATCAGTCACTCATGCAGGGTTACTGAAAGAACTTTTACAAGCTGTTTTATTGCCATCGAAACTAGCAGTTTGCAAATGTGCAGCCCACACCAAAAGGCACAGACATTGTTACAATAGGGAACCGAAGGCGGATGAGGCCATAAAAACAGGCAGCCACAGGAATTTATGGCACAGCACAGATTTACATGAACACACAGACATCACTGATAGATCATACTGTTCTTAGAGACATGCAGAATGCCGCACCACAAAAAAGAACAAGAATACTGGAAAACGCAAGGTGCTGTAAAAATAATGATGATTTAATGTGTGTAGATGATAAGCCTATTCTACCCAAAGCTTTATTTAAAGCAGCAGTAATATTGAGCCATGGGCCATGCCATGTCTCAACAGGAGGGATGGTAAACAGTATAGAGAAATGCTTTAAAGCCTATGGTTTCACTTCTACTCAAAAAATTTTTGTAAAGCATGTAGAGTGTGTATAAGACATAATGCACAGGGAAATCTGAGACCAAAGAGAGACGTTTTCCAGAACCACAACACCCATTTCAACATCTTTGTATGGACTTTATAGAATTAAGTCAAAGTGGACCCTATCGTTATTGCCTGGTGATAATAGATGTTTTCTCAAGATGGGTAGAAATTGTGCCTTCAGCAAAAGCAGATGCAATAACGGTGGCAAAAGCTATATGTAAAAATATAGTCCCAAACCATGGTATACCTGAAAAGATATACAGTGACAATGGTCCTCATTTTGTAAATGATGTTGTCAAGAAGATGGCTGAGAATTTAGTCATGACCTTGAAACATCACTGTGCTTATCACCCTCAGAGTGCAGGGCTGGTAGAAAGAACTAATGGCACAATTAAAAATAGATTGAAGAAATGCATGGAAGAAACAAAGAGACCATGGCCTGAATGTTTAGACCTGGTAAAGTTATACATGAGAATAACACCTTCATCTAAAGGCCTGACACCTTTTGAGATCATATATGGCCGACAGTTTAAAATACCTGATTTTCCATCAATAGTTCAAGAAGCAGACGAAGAGCACACTCTTAGTGATTACTTGAAAAAGGTTTTAATGAAAAGGAAGTGAAACAAGCAAACATACTGCCCAAATCTCCTTCTTCTTCTGTTTTACAGGACACAGCTGTGAAACCAGGCGATTACGCCTTCATCAAGGTCATAAAGCGGAAAGACCTGGTCCAGCCCGTGGGAGGGTCCCTATCAAGTGCTGATAACCACCCCAACCGCAGTAAAGATTGCAGAACGACCTTCGTTGGGTTCATCAAAGCCATATCAAACTCCAACCTTCTCTAAGTGATTCACCGAGTAGTGGGGACAGTCTGACTTCAAAGGGGTTCAGCTTTTTAGTGGCTGTTCGTCTCAACGTCAGTGAAGAAACCAACGATCCCTACTCTATTAGGAATCAGGAAAAGAGGAGGGGTGAGAACGATGTGGACAACCAGATCTAATTGGGGTGCAACGGGAACCTCGGCATCTTGCTGATGATCATCACACTCACAGGGAACGTGTATCCGCGAAAAGAAGAATGGAGTACAGAAGAAAGAGAAGAGAGATCCTACACCAAAGAAAGAGAAGAGAGATCCTACACCAAACAAACGAATTTGATCTGAATACGCTTTTTTGAAGAAGTATACGAACACCTATGACATTAACTTGTGGTACAGATATGCAAAGTTTCTTGCCAACAGCGGAAATCACACTAACTGCTACGTGTGTTCAAAGATGCCGGTTTCCAGTACCAACCCGCATGTGATACCGGTTCCAGTTGAAAACCCGTCTGATTTGTTTCCAGAGTGCCTGGTGTCAGCCTATTCTCCGGAACCGCTGAATGCAACAATGAATCATCTGTTGCCGGCACCTGTGAACACGTCAGTAATAACTTTTCAGAACTTTCTAGGTCTGGAACTGAACACCAACAGAAAAATGTACGGACCTGTCCATGTGTCTCCCAGAACCAATTTCACCTGCTATGAGAGCTGGACACCTGTATTCGGCAAAACCACTGAAGTAGGAAAAGTTCCAGATCATAATTGTGGTGTTATATATTCACCTTGTACCAAGAATGCAACAGGACATTTTAACGAATCTGAAGCCAAAGGAAAAGCTATGTGCAGCTTACTTCACCGCACCAGATGCCATGGGAACGACTCCGCGGACAAACTTCGCTTGGTTATGTGGATTAAACGTGATACACCAACTTGCCCACAGGATGGCAAGGACGATGTGCTCCAATGATACCTGCTGATCACTCCTACATCATCACAGCCAAGAACTACCATCGCGAGGAAAAGACAAAGAAAACTTCAAGCAGCATGACTCCATCTGGGGCTCAGATGTCCCCTTGGACCACAAGTTGTGGAATGATGGACAAAAGGTAGCACTAGCCCTTTTTCCTTGGGCTGGTGTTGGTAAACTTATGCTTCGAAAGAAACAGTGACTTATCGATTTGAAAGCTTTGTCAACACAACTATTGCAGCACTAAAAGGTATCAAAGAAGAACTCACCGTATTCACGACTAATGGAGATGCAGAACCGGATGGTTCTGGACCAGATGACTGCATCGGCTGGAGGCGTTTGTGCTGTGGTAGGAACAACTTGTTGTACTTTTATTCCTGAGAATGATGAAGATGGACATGTAATCGATCAAGCTATAACCAATCTAACTGCCTTACTTGAGATGTCATGGAAGAAGATTTGGTAACAACAGATGGACTTTTTACAATGGTTGTTTGGAGGACAGTGGTGGCATGTGCTTCTCAAAATACTCGTACCTATATTTGCAGTATTGATTTTATTTTGCTTATGTATGACATGTGTGATTCCATGTATTACAGCAATGATCAAAAGAATGGTAAACTCTATGCTTGCTAGAGTGTATATGATTACTATGGAGAATAGTCAAACTGATGAAGATTTATATGAAACCCTTGTTATGGAAGATAAAGAAACGGACAGTAATGGTAATGTCATATAGAGAAGGTTAATCATGAAGTTATTTCTTGATGACCTAATTATACTGAAAGTACCAACAGGTAAAGGTATAATTCTGATAAACTTGAAAGAATAAATGATAAAAACAGGAGGGAAATGTTAAGATTTATGTATTTGTTCTTGCAGATGTTAGTTAACGTATGTTTCTTTGTAAAGTTAGTATGGAAAAGTACTATAGCATAAATATGTCTGTCAATGATTTATCCTTTATTCTTCATTATTGTGCTTTCGAGCATGACTTTCAGTATTCTTTCCTGAGCTTTTTCCTTTCTGTAGCACATGGTCGGGTCCTCTTTAGCTGAGGCCTATGATTTGAGACATGTTCTGCTTTTCACTTTTAGCTTGTGTCTCATGATCTGTATATCGAGAGGTCAAAAGTTCTTCATGATCTATGTGTTTTATTACCTTATATGGATGTACTAACCTCAATAAAAAGGCTGCAAGGAGAGAGAAGACTGAGAGAGAGCGCTGATGATCTTTGGATCAGTGAGACTGCTCTCTCCCTTGCAAGCATTATACACCAGTCTTGGTCTGATTGTTGTCTTTATTGATAG
>CM032815.1:13378352-13544302 GCA_019155185.1 Beaufortia kweichowensis | reverse complement strand
TTATAAATCAAAGAATTGTATAGTAGCCTCACTATGTAATTATGTATTATTATTCACTGTGTAATTGTTTACTCTTTTGACAGCAAACAGTGTGTGGGTTTGACCTTCTCCGTGCTAACGGTCAGTCATACGTCTGTGATGTGAACGGCTTCAGTTTTGTGAAGAACTCCATGAAATACTATGATGACTGTGCAAAGATCCTGGGGTTGGTACAACAGACAAATCTGAAACAATCTCTGCTATGTCTTTTATCCATTCATTTGCTTGTAATGCTTCCTATATGATCATACTCTTTATTGTTAGTCTCAGTGTTTTAAAAACTTTTAGTTATCCATTAATAACATTATATGCAACTCCCTGTTTAATCTAAAAGTCAATCAACATTATTTTTCTTTTGTACAAACAGGAATATCATCATGAGAGAATTGGCTCCTCAGTTTCAGATCCCATGGTCTATACCTTTGGAAGCAGAGGACATTCCCATAGTTCCCACAACCTCCGGAACCATGTATGTCTATAAAACAAACTAACATCACACACTTTCACACATAAGTGGACAATATAAATATAAAATGTTGCTGCAATTACACACCACACTACAACAAATGAATTTCTTACTTGGTGTTTTTTCTTGTACAGTCAAACATTCTTAAATCCGTATCCATAAATCTGCATTTTCTTGATGAGCAATATGACCTGAAATATTAAGGTTTTTTAATGAAAAACAAGTTATCAAATTTAAATGAGTTCATGCTTATATCTGGAAAAATATCTGCCAGTGAGATAAGAAAAATACATTTAAATGATTTATTAAGTACTAAATACAGTTTTTTTTCTTACCCCATTAGAAGATATTTTTGCTTCTTTCAAGCATTAACTCACTTAAATATGATTTTTTTTTCATAGAAAATAAGAGTTTTTGTGTAAAAAAGTTTTTGTGTAAGGTGTAATTAAATGTGATTTTAAGCACTGCTGTGTGGCTTTCAGGATGGAATTGAGATGTGTAATTGCTGTTATTCGACATGGTGACAGAACACCCAAACAGAAAATGAAAATGGAAGTTCGACATCAACGGTACAGATGTTTTGCCATGTTCTGCTACTGAAACAATTTTCACCACTGATGTAATATGAATATAATCTAAAAATTACGTTTATTTCAAACTAATGCGATCAGTGTTTATTGTGAATAATCCACATATCGTGGCATGAATCTTATTTCTCATCTCTTTTAGATTTTTTGATCTCTTCGAAAAATTTGAGGGTTACAAAACTGGAAAGCTGAAACTGAAAAAGCCAAAGCAACTTCAGGTAAATAAATTGAGTTAGTTTAGTTATCTCACCAATATTGTTTTTTAAACTACAACTGTTGATCTGCCAATAATAAATACATGTAAAAGAATAGTTCAAAGAAAACAAATCATTCTCTCAATTTGCTCACACTCATCCCATCCCAAATGTATTTAACTCCTTTTTTCGTCCAAACACAACTGGAGTTGGGATTAAATATTGTTGTGGCTCTCGTAACTTTGTTGCTATTGAAGTATTGTTCATCCATCCATCATAAAAATAATCCACATGACTCTAAAGGAGTAAAATGTACATTTGTAAAAGAAAACAATATTTTAAACCTTATTTATTAGTTGTTACATCGCTATAAATCTCCTTTAGACAGTTTTACTCAGTTGGCTATTTAATGGTTTGTCTGTAGCAGTAATGTAATATCTTACATTTATTTTGTTTTTAGGGTGTACTAAAGAAGGTTTTTATGTTTAATTGTTTTTACCACATAATTTTTCTCATATTTTACATTATTTCAGCACCAGTGTTCTGAGCTCTGCCAAGCAGATTTCTTCTGGTCTCTATGGCCCTGTTTACACCTGGTGTTAAGATGTGTTTTGGTTGATCGGATCATAACGTGGACACCGCTAAATACAGGTGTAAACACAGTATAAAACGTTCGACCACTTCCAAATGTAGTCGAAAACGCATAAGACCGGGTTGCTTTTGTCGTGTAGACGCTCATGTGGTCGAATGTGTTCGAACAGACACAAAAGACCACCAACTGCGTAAACAGTATGGAAAGTGCGCGAGCCACATGGCAATTACACTTTGTCAGCTGATCTGAAGATATTAAAGTTTGGTTAAACAAATCAACGTACCGAGCACAATGTTATTTTACCATTCCTGATTTCTAACACACACCTGCACAGGGTCACGCAGGACAGAAGTGGTCAAAAGTGGACAAAAGAGGTGGTGTAAACAGTAATGTTTCTCTCTTGTCCGCTTGTGATCCGATCGACCAAAATGCATCTTAAAGGGAAAGTTCACCCAAAAATAAAAATGATGTCATTCAAACCCTGTATATAATTCTTTCTTTTGTGGAACACAAAAGAAGATATTTTGCGAAACGCTGGTTAACGGCACTTATTGACTTCCATTGTACCTTGTGTCCATACTATGAAAGTGAATGAGTGGCGGTAACCAGCGTTTGGCAAAATATTTTCTTCTGTGTTTTGCTGAAGCAAGAAAGTCATACAGGTTTGACATGACATGACATGAGGATATAATAAAAAATTTTTATTTTTGGATGAACTATCCCTTTAATATCAAGTGTAAACAGGGCCTATAAAGCGCTTTCCACCAAAGCACTCTTAATTGGTCAAGCTGGCCCAGTCTGTTCTGATTGGTCACCTGCTAATTATAGAGTGCGTGTTAAAATGTCTCTCTCTCTCTCTTGTGATTAGTTACATGCTTAGGGCCAAAAAAGTCGTGTTACAAAAAAGTCACACACCTTATAAACACAAGATTCATCTCTCAGATACCCCTGGCAAATTCTGACTTAAAGTTACTTTTATTCAACCAGCAAGTTTTTTCTTGATTAGAAATGACACCGGCGTCTCCCAGAAGATAATAAGACGATGTACAAGAGGCATCATTGTGGAAAAAATTATTACTCATCTTTTATTTACATTTGGACAATAAGTGGAATGCTGGTTGAATAAAAGTATCTTTAAGTCAGAATTTGCCAGGGGTATGAATAATTTCGGGCTTGACTGTATGTGATTATTTAATGAAATTAGTCAGTCATAATTGTTTTACATTTCTACATTGATTGACAGCTCTAATCTAAAGCTTTAGTTGACTTTTAGATGAGCTCAGTTGTTAATTATGTTTTTTTTAATGTGACAGGAAGTGTTGGACATTGCCAGACAGCTGTTGGCCGAGCTCGGCCAAAACAATGACTCGGAGATTGAAGAGAGTAAAGCAAAGCTTGAACAACTGAAAACTGTTCTTGAGATGTAAGCAGTTCTCACACTTTATGTCTGGCTCCTCATTTTTACTTTATTTCTAGTCTCATATCTATCCTGTGTTGTCTGTTTAGGTATGGTCATTTCTCTGGGATTAATCGTAAAGTCCAGTTAACATATCTGCCCCACGGCTGCCCTAAAACCTCCAGTGAAGAAGAAGGTAAGGATGTGTTTGTATTCTTTTTGTTTGCCATTTTCTATGGTTTGCCAAGCACTTATTGAAATGTATGTTTGTGTTTAGATGTGCGGAGGGATGACCCATCTCTGTTGCTGGTTTTGAAATGGGGTGGAGAGTTGACACCAGCTGGCAGGGTACAGGCTGAAGAGCTCGGGCGGGCCTTCAGATGCATGTACCCTGGAGGACAAGGTAGGACTACTTACCACCACCTACCTAGTCCAATAAGAAATAACTCCCTTTACTGTGAAATCATAGACTGTGTTACGGTGCTGGGTTAGAGTGAACAGAACGCCAGAGAGTAACTGAGAACAAGTCTTTACTGAAGTTTTCAAGCACAGATATATCCAGGGAAACAGGTACAAGAACAGAGATCATCCAGATAACATCATCCTGTCAAACAGAGTTACAGGTCATAACAACAGAATGCCCACACAACCAAACTAACAACAATACCCGACAACAAACTAAAGCAAACACAAGCATTATAAAGAGTCCAGTAATGAGGGGTAACAGGTGATGATGAGTGCGGGATGAGTGCTGGTGATCGGGGACAGGTGTGCGGAGTGCAATGGGTTGTGGGAAATGAAGTCCTTTTCAATATGCTGGGGAAAGTGATCGGGTGACGTGATGGGGGAATCCGATGCTGAAGGCATCGGCTCCGTGACAGACTGTACTTCCATAGAAATGATTAATAACCATTTTTTCAAAGTAATAGCTGTGTACTAAAATGTGTAGTAACCATAAATATACCATGGTTAAACTATGGCAATTGTGGTGAGACCATAGAAATTTGTTGTTACTATGGTCTTTGTTGTTTAAAACTATGGATTTACTACAGATAAAACCGAAAAACTATGGTTACTATTGTTAACATTGGTTACTTTACAAAAGAGCTGTTTTTAATGTGTTAAAATGTATGATTTTCTTTATTATTTTATATTTGCCATGAATATACTAAAATTAATTATTGACAAATATAACAAAGTAGAGCAGTCTGGATAAATTTAAAATCACAGTTTTTTGGTTTCAAATAGAAATCTTGAATATCCCACAGTTAAACTAAAAATACAGTATGTCTAATTTACTCAAGGTTCTGACAATATTGCTACAGTCTATGTAGAATTATTATTTTTTTTATCAGTTTTAATTAAGGATTCAATGACTCCCTAAATATTACTTCATTTGATTAATTACTTTATAAATCAGCAATTAAATTTACATTTACATTATTTTTACCAAGTACAATCAGTTGAATGAATGATTCAATGACGAGTAAATTTGTTTCATGGTCACTCGTCACCACCTAAAAATGTAATCGATAAATGTGTTGTTTAAATTGTCAAGTTACGTTCAAATGTGATTTTCTCTCTTTTGATCAGTACAGTAGGTATCAGTGTTTATATCTGAACTTGTTTCCCTGTACTTGTGTGATCATTTGAATATTTCTGCAGAAATGATGATACTGTGTGGTTTAAGAGAAGCTGTTTGTGAACCTGTTTCATACCTAAACATAATAACTGCTTTCTCTGCTTCAGCGGCAGCACCAACACAGGTTTAGCAGACACAGGCGAATCATTTACATGTGTAAATCAAGATCACAGTCTTTTAATGATTAATCACTCAGCCCTATTTCTTTGTGCCCATTGTAGGCGATTACGCCGGCTTTCCTGGCTGTGGTCTCCTGCGTCTGCACAGCACATATAGGCATGACTTGAAGATATACGCCTCTGATGAAGGCCGTGTACAGATGACTGCCGCAGCGTTCGCCAAAGTAGCATGACAGCATTTTTCCAAAATTATGCCATGTTGATCATAATTACCAGATGAGCACAAAACACTGCCATTTGTATGCCTGATGTCCTCAGGGTCTGTTGGCATTGGAGGGCGAGCTGACGCCGATCCTCGTGCAGATGGTGAAGAGCGCGAACATGAACGGCCTGCTGGACAGCGACAGTGACTCTTTAAGCAGCTGCCAGCAGAAAGTCAAAGCACGACTTCACGATATACTTCAGAAAGATAGAGACTTTCTTCCAGATGACTACGAGAAGGTCGGAGCCTTGTTCTTATGCACCATATGTAACTAAGACAGAAAAGTTTGGGTAAAAGAATTGTTGACCATTGATCCAATTATTGGGCTCTAAGTATTTGCTTAATTAAATAAATAGTGACTTTTTTGACTGAGCATTGTAAAATATAATGTTTCTTTAAAAAGAGAGAGAGCCAATAGAGTGAACTGCTACCTAAATTTAAGGGTCAATATTTATTATATATCTACCTACTTTGAGATTGGAGAGGCTAAGCTGTATTGTGAATGTAGATCTCTGCTTCACATTATGTATTATACCTCTTCTCCAATTCTCATGCCACGCTCTTGTGTTGCCACTTTGAGCAACACATACACGTTACAAAACTATTTAGTGCACCCGAAAATTCAGAAGTGAGAGTGCAGGTTGTGTTTGGGACGTGAGGTCATTTCATTGGTCAACATCCCCCGTATGCAAGGATGAAACTTTTTCTTGTTGCTTGAAAAAAATCTGTGCGACTCAGTTGGCAAATTCACGATATAGAAATAATTCACCCATTATCATGGACTTATCCTGAATTTGTGTTCAGCTTAAAAAAAGGAAGTCTTAATAATGGGGCTGAGAGTGTAAATTGTGTAGAGGTACACATAAAGTTCTCCCATTCAATTCCATACGTTTTAGCACGCCAAACTGACCTTTAGTCATCATCCTCAAACACAGTTAAATCTAGGTACTTTGTTAAATCTTTGCTAAAGTTTTTGCTAAACATGATTAGCCTCTTTATGAGCCTTTTTGTAAGTGCTTTCTGTTGGATTTCCAGCTGGCACCCACCTCCAGCACATCTTTGGTGAAGTCCATGCAGATGATCAAAAACCCTGTGCAGACGTGCGATAAGGTTTACTCCCTCATTCAAAACCTCACGCTGCAGATCCGCCAGAGGATGGAAGACCCCAAATCTGCAGGTAAAAGAATGAAATCTGTTTAGATGTAAATGAATGCTTGGCTAAAGAGCTGTTTTTCTTAATCATTCTCCATTTGTTGGTGTCTGTCTTCTCTCTCACACAGATATCCAGCTGTACCACAGTGAGACTCTGGAGCTGATGTTGCGTCGATGGTCTAAACTAGAGAAAGATTTTAAAATGAAGAACGGCCGGTACAACATCAGCAAGATTCCCGACATCTATGACTGCATTAAATATGACGTGCAGCACAACAGCTCGCTCAAACTCGACAACACCATGGAAATCTACCGGCTGTCCAAAGCCCTGGCCGACATTGTCATTCCACAGGTGCTGAAATGCTTTCTGTCTTCTCAACAGAAACAAAGAGATTTAGAAAAGTCTTTCACCACTGTACTTTTATTAGTGAACAGTATATAACATTTTCATTGGTGTGGAGGAAGCTCACAATGTAAAACACACAGAAATGAAATGGGAGATAAGGAAGACTATTTAAATGGTCCTTGGTGATTTATAAAATGCAAAAAAAGCAGATGAAGCTAAATGATTCATATGTAATTGCTTTAATTTGCTCTCGTCAGGAGTATGGTATTTCCCAGGCTGAGAAACTGGACATCGCCAAAGGATACTGCACCCCTTTGATTCGCAAGATCCGCTCTGATCTCCAGAGGACACAAGATGACGACACCGTTAATAAACTGCACCCAGTGTGAGACGATCTGTTCCCGAGCTTTAATCAGAAATATGCTAGATAACAAACAACACTATTGTATAGCCCTGTTAACAGTTTATGGTTTGAATTGTGTGTTTACTTGATTTTTCCATCCACAGATATTCCAGAGGAGTTATGTCTCCTGAACGGCATGTGCGGACAAGACTTTACTTCACCAGCGAGAGTCACGTACACTCGCTTCTGTCAATCTTACGTTATGGAGCCCTCTGTGACGTAAGCCGCTCTCTCTTAGCTTTTTATCAGATACAAGCCAATGCCATGAATGCATTGCCATGCCAAACAAAAACATTTGTGTTAAGATTGAGGAAATCCACCTGTTTCACTGTATTCCAGGAGGCCCAGGATGAGCAGTGGAAGAGAGCCATGGACTACCTCAAAATAGTCAGCGAACTAAACTACATGACACAGATCGTCATCATGCTCTATGAAGATCCCAACAAGGTACCAGAATGTCAACACATTAATGCTTCTCAAAAAATCTGATGATTCAAAGAGCAAAAAGTGAATAGTCAAGGTCAAGCAAACAAAATCTATTTTAGTTTAGAAACATCTTTTTATCGATGACATGAACTGAAGCTTCACTGCTGACACATGATTGGCTGGTCATATGATAGCATAAATAAATAGTAGTAGAGGTGTTTCAGTTCTCATTGAATCTGTATGTTATTGATGGCTGTTGAATTGTAGGATCCTTCTTCTGAAGAGCGTTTCCATGTGGAACTGCACTTCAGTCCAGGAGCTAAAGGCTGTGAGGAGGATAAAAACTTGCCATCTGGATTTGGTTATAGACCAGCCTCCAGAGAGGTTAGAGACTTTTCAACTTGAAAAATCTCATACAGTATTTTTAAAAAGTTGAAAATATGCTTAATGTTGAATGTGTCCAAGAATGAGGACTCCAAAAAAAAGTCTCAGAACGACAGCGACGAGGAATCTGGCGGCGCCAAACGGGACGAGCCGGATCGAGCCCTCATGATGTTCCGTCCTATGGTATCAGATCCCATCTACATCCACAGGAAGTCCCCTCTTCCCCGCTCCAAAAAGATCGGCTCTGTGGAAGTAAGTGATTTAGTCATTAATAACCGTGTTGATCTTTTTGGTTGTTGTTGAGAAATGCTCGCTCTGAGATTGTTGTTTCCCTAATAATATTCCCATGACAAAAGACCTATAAGAAATCTAGCAGATATATCAGGTTTTGACAGGAACAATCATGAATTGAGGACTGAAGGCCTATTCACATTAAACTGGAATTTTATCAGAAAATGATTCATTTATCTTTGTGGAGCATTAAGGGAGTTAAATTAAAAGACATATGCCGGCCTTTATTTGAGCAGTTTTCCTTTGTGCAGTGACTGTTAAAAACCTAAACCCAAGTTCTGCACATTTTCTCAAAAGATTTCATGAGGTGCATTCTTTTTCTACAGTACTGAAGAAGTTCCCATGAACTCTTGGATACCTGTTTTCTGCTTTTCCTTGATCAAAATTAAACAAGAATTTGTGTAACAAAACAAATTCCAGACATAAATTACAGCTTTGAGTAGTAAGCCTTTATTAAAGGTTGTGAAAAAGAAATTTGATCAGAATTGTCCAAAATATCTAACATTTATTTACTGCAACATGCTGTTTTTTTTCATTGTGCCAAAAATATGTTAATAAGCCTTTACATGTCTTGATTTTATGTTAGTGGTTCAGTGATTCTGCAAATATTGATTTATAGGAGTTGATTTAGTAATAAACTGTTACTTTAAACAGTTCAAACAAGCTTTCTTCTATTATTAGATGAACTTCCCTCATCCATGTTTCTAAACATGCATTTTCCCTTCTAATGTCCATCTCATACCACAATAATACACTAAACAATCAAATAATTGCAGCGCATGCATATACGTAAAGCAGGAAATGATTTAGACAGCACATCGTTCAGTTTGTGACCCTGTCTGTGAAAACCACGCTGAAGTCTGACATTCTCATTCTGAGACAACGAGCATCAAAGTTTAATTTCACCTATTAGTTTCACTAGGATTTCAATCTTTGTCATGTCATTACTCCTTGAAAAGCAGCTGGTAAATGCACTTACACAGGTTCAGTCATATGTAATGTAAACACACTCGCCACTATTGCTGTCTTGTTGGGAAAGAGCTCAGATGTAAAGTTTAGGAGGACAGCCTGTAGTGTCGTGATGGACTGCACTGACCTCTCAGGTATGTTTGTGCATTTGAAATGAACATCCCCCAGATTATTTCGTATTGTTTATCAAGTTCCTTACTTGTTATAAATGCACTTTTGTTAGACACATGATATGACCCAAGAGTATTTATATGATGTATGGATCTATACTTTCTTTTGATATGTACCATCTTAGGAAGAAGTTTAGTTAATATATTCTAAATATAAAACCATGACATGATAAGCGACATGGCTAAATTCTGTTATAAGCTAAATAGTATTTCTAAGTATTGTGTGTCTGCGTAATTATTTGTGAAGTATAAAAATAACACACAATGTTGTTTAATTTTAACCACATGACACCAATGCTTTTAATGTACCAGTGTGTTTATTATCAATAATTCATTTATTTGTAACTATCAAATCTCTGTCCAATTCCAAAGCCTTTTTATGCACAAATGTATATTCTTTTAAGAACTGCCACAGTTATCGCCACATCTTGTATTTGTTTTCTTTTTTAGTCCTCATTGCCGCAAAACTTTATCAAGACCCCCGCTGGCAAAGTATGAGCACACACGACCTCTGTGTCTTCTCTTGAGCAAAGGTCTCGTAGCGAATGTGGATGGAGACGTAGCTGGACTGTTGTTAACGTTGCATGCCTGTGCTGTTTCTGCCCCCTGTTTCACTTCCAGGAAGACAGCCCCCTGAGTGTGTCTAGCCCTGACTCTGTAGGTACCTGGATACATTACACCTGTGGTGTTGGTACTGGGCGTCGAAGACGCAGATCAGGGGACCAAATTACTTCCTCCCCAGTCTCCCCCAAATCACTGGCTTTCACATCCAGTATATTTGGCTCATGGCAACAGGTTTTTACCAATTTAATTCATTCTTCACACCAACCGCTAACTTCTTGTTAATGCACACTCGAGAACTTGGCGCCGGTCAGCAAGGACATCTAATGAGCAGATAAATCAAAAGCGAGTGCCTTTACCTCATTCATCATGGTGTTTGGCGTCATCATTTCAAGCCATATTAAGAAGACCGGTAGAGAGTACTTGATCTAAGTGCTTGTCATGCCAGTTTTGGCTGATGTTTAGGCTAACGTGGTGTGTTATCATTTAGATAAGTTAGTTTAACTTGTATACATGTTACAGCAATTATAGCCCATGCCATATTGATGCTTTAAAGCTGAAGTTTAGCCTCCATCGTAAAGCCTTTTCAAACCAGAAATATGAAAGTAGTCCTCCATTTTCATTTTTTTGTCTTCATTTTGTTGACATAGAATGTCCATATTGAATTCCCAAAAGATAAAATCAAGTATATTATCAGGTTTCAGTTGCTATAATTGTGAATGGTGTTTTATTATAACTTACATTTTTTATGGAGAATTAAATTATGGGTTTCTGTAATAGTAAAATTATTATTTTATTCATGATTACCTTTAATACTGAAATGTAACATTAACGTTGCACTAAAGGAAAATGAGATTTGTAGTTTTGGGGATTTGGTGAAAAAGGTTTTACCGTTTCCGCACATAAACGTATAATCTTGTATATCAACCGTTTAATTTTTGTTATGGTTCTTGTCTTCACTAATCTACATCTTCATGGATGATTAGGCTGGTAAATCTCATCTCTTTTCATTAATCTGCTGAACTCCATTAGCTGTCCTTTGCAACATGCTCCATTTCAGTGTCCGTTAATAAATTGCCCTGTAAACACGTGGCATTTATTTCAGGTGTATGGTTTGGGTAGATATTGACAGGCACTGGCCTCTTCCAGAACTAAAGATCATCTTTGCTTTGACGCCTTTTAACACTCATTGGCCACTGTCCTACACCAGATAAAATCCACATCATCTACATTTCCTGTTCTTCAATTTCAACAGGAAGTTTTAAATGTCATTGTAAGACATTAACAAAAGTGAAACATTTACTGTTGTTTACCATTTAACCTAGTAATTACAGTGTTTATTATTGTAATTACTGTGAATTCACAGTCTGACCCTGTGAGCGTTCGTGGTTATTAGAATCACAAATCTTTTAGGTTAATTATGACTCAAGTGTAATAATTACAGTTTTTTTCCAGTCTTTAGATAGAATTATGCAAAAGAAATTGCACATGCAATTTAAGAATAATAATAGTTTTCATTGTAATGTCGTGTCAAAGTGCTGAACTCCAAAAGTATTCTGACACTTTTAAACACATAAGTCTCACACTAAAGTGTTTGATGATATTACATTAGAATAACAAAATATCAAAGCTCTGAACTCATTTCAATAAAAAATAATACCTTTTGGTTAGTATAAATGGCAGTAGATGTTTTATATGTTAACTATATGTCTGAAATACATGTTTGCATAGATTTTGTTAAATGAGATTAGATATTTTGTTATTTAATGCAAATACATATTAAAGCAGCTTGCCTTATAAGTGATAAATAATTGAGGACTAGACTAAATCTGTGAGACAAACTTACAGCATTACTGTGAGCGGTGAATGAGATATCTGAGTATTCGTGTCAGGATGTATGCATGCCTCAGGTAGTGAGGGTCGCCACAGGGACTTTCTGCTCTTTCAAACCCTTTTTTAGTTCTTACTACCTTCCCCTTCAATACAGTATATCAAATTGAACCTCCCTTTTCCCAAAGAACAGATGATTGCATCACGTCTAAGTTTGGATTTTTGCATGCAATTACGTTTTAACAGAGAAGAACATGGGCTGTGTCCGTTTTGGTTTTCATGCGGGTGCCAATGATTATTCATTTGTCAGTTTATTCTCTGCAACTGTTGCCATGTTGGTTTTCATATCCCTCCGCATCCCTGATCTCATTTCCGGTCTGATATGGAATGGAGTCTGTGTGGCAGTGGGTTAATGCATGATCCAAGATCCATTTCTGGTTTTTCTTTGTGCTGTTTTTCTTTTGTCTTTTATTTTCTCAATGAACTCACATATTTTCTGTGCTGCTTATTAACATCTGTCTATCTGGAAAAGGCCTGTTTTCTTTAACACAATATGAAACGGGGCTGATGTGTTGTTTTTTTAAGAACTTTTATCATTTGCTTGTAGGTTCTGTCGGAGAACAACAGTCACGGCAGACCCAGCAGACTGCACGCCGATCACAAGCTTTCCGCTGGGATAGGTAAGATGAACTCTCTCAGATTATGTGCCGTTTGTCAGTTTAATATGGTGGATGTGTGATATACTGGTTAATGATGTGTGGATGTGTGGCTTCTGTCCTTTGATTCTGAGGGTCGATTGGTTTTTAGCGTAATGTGAAATCCGCACACTGAGCTGTTCTCACTGTAAACACGCTCTTAAGGTTTTTGCCACGCAGCCGACTAACAGCACTGACTTGGTCTCTCATATATGCTTGTAATGTCCTTTGGGAATTTGTATGTAAAATATTCAGAAACATTCATGTTTTGTTATCGTGTAAAAATACATTTTTGGTAATAGTTTGTAGACGGGGACAAGCCCTGTTGTCTGTAGAGAACAGCTCCAACACAAATCAACCAGCAAGTCAAAGTTTACAGGAATACTTAGAATACTAAAGTAGAGCATGGTGATGAAATGTGTACCTGAAATTCACTTTAAGTGAGTCACTTTAACATCTAAAATCATCTGCAAGTTTGCTCATTTTTTTCATAAATATTAAACATGCTTATACACAGTGTTCTGGAATACTTGATTCTGATTGGCCAGCCAGTTATATCAAAGACTCGTTAATTAATTGATTTATTTATTAATTTATTAATAAGATAAGAAAAGAGTACAGTAAGATTAGAATAAGACATTAGGAGTATTTATATTTTTATAACCATTGTGACCAGTTCCAGGACCCAATTTAATTAAACATTTTAACTAAAATCCTAATGTTGATTTACAATTAGTTTTAACTGTCAGGAAAAACATGATACTCATATTGTTGGATCAGTTAAAATTCTAGCCAATGTGTTTTTTGTGTTACATACAACAGGTTTTTTCTTTGGTGCAATCATTTTACATGGTTATAAAACTGAAACACAAGTTGACTAACACATCCCGTGTGTTACAAAACATGCCGTGAACGGGTGGAGCTCCCAAAACAATCTGTCTTTTAGTTGCCATGGCAAAAGACATTACTGTCATTATGTGGCAAGAATCTTTCAGAACTGCATGCTGCATGCACTGCGAGGTGTGTCTCCTGAACACACCGGATTGCTGTATGTATCTTCTCTAACTCTCATCAGGGTCTCATTGTGCTGGACTGTTTAGCACCATGGTGCTGGGCTGCTCCTCCAGCGCACCTAACCTACAAGATTACGCTCGCGCTCACCGTAAAAAGCTGACCTCTGCCGGCTTCTTAGAGGGTATGTGCAGACACGCACGCACACCTTCTGAAGGTGAATCTTCATCATTGCTTTCAGTTTCCTTTTTATTCGCTCTGAATCTGCTGGATTTGGAGTTTTCTTTAGTTTTGTTGCTTTGGATAAAGTTGTTGTGTCGTGTTATGTTTCATTTATTTAATTGATTCATTCAAAAATGTACATTTCGGCATTTAGTAGACGCTTTTGTCCAAAGCGACTCACAAATACAAAAAATATTGTAAAGTGGTAAAAATGTTATGGTAGTCAGATATTATTATTTATAGTAGCTTATGTAGGATGTTATAAATTTAAAATACTGATCAATATGTTTTAATTATTTTATAAAACGAGCTGTTAAAGGTGCATTAAAGTGACAGGCCGGTAACTGCTTCTGACTGGCTTCACAGTGATTTCTTAGGACAACTGCGAAGATGTCAAAAATAGCTTTGCGATTTTTACAACCTAAACGTTTTGTTAACATGATGCTCGGTTATTCTGTTTATTTTAACGCCATTCTTTATCCTGCTTTAATCAGCACTGGTGAACTCCGTTACAGTTCATATTTTTGCATTTACACTAGTTTTATTTAAAAAATAGTATATAAAGTATATAAAACTTGTTTTGTTTATTTCATTTGTATAGTTGTTCGTACTGTATGTTTACCTTAGTTTTATAACCGACTTTGATTATCAGATCGAATATTCTTTTTTCCGCTGTCAACAAGATTATGCACACCGGAATACAGGAAGAATCACTGTTCTTCCAAGAGCTCAGGTTGTATAAAAGTGACTTTTGCAAAAACGTTTCTAAACTGTACACACAGTAAACTGCAGTGTCCATTAGTGACGCAAAACCACCTTTTATCCATTTTCTTATTCTCATTAGAGGACCAAATAATGAAATTAATAACACATTTTACTGTGTAGTGATCATTACCATAGTGATCATTACCGTGAGATCATTTGTTCAGTCCCTTTAAGTAGCCTAGTGTAAATAGACATCTCTAGAATAAATTTAGCTTTAGCTTTATCAAATGTCATTGGTTATGTTTTCAATTCATTTACTCAGTATTATACACAATATGCACGCGCGAGAGTTTAATCCTTTCCTAGTGTGTTCCGTTATCCTCTCGCGGAAATAATTTACCTGCGCACGAGCATTAGTTGTGCACTTGGTTCTTTTTGGCATTGATTGCCAGAATGCAGTATATATCCTCAATTGCTCCTGTGCTGTGTGTGTTTGTTTGTATCGTATTTGGTCATGGCAGTAGAGGTGGCGCAACAATAACTACAAGTTTATAATCCCATCCCCTTCGAAGCGGTACTAAAATGCAGTGGAAAGCAGCCGAGCCATGCCGTACTGATCCGTACTATGCAGTGGAAAAACACCAAGGCTGCGTCCGAAATCGCGTACTGCCATACTATATAGTAGGCGAAAATGAGTGAGTAGTATGCGAGGTGAGTAGTATGTCCGAATTCATAGTATTTGAAAAACAGTAGGCGAAAAGTACCCGGATCGTCTACTACTTCCGGCTAGATTTTGAAGTGTTCATTCGATGGACACTTTTCTATCCCATAAGCCCTGGGAGCTGAGTCAGCCAAAGAAGAAGACGGAGGCTGGAAAGCAGCGACGCGGCTATTTTTGTGCAAGTACCTCAGGAAAAACTTTGTGCTTGTGCTTTTATTGCACTTGTTTAACATCGTCCAAATAAACGACTCATTTATTAAACTTTTAAACAACGTAAATCGATGGGATATGTTTGTAAATTGGCTGTAAAATATGTCAATAAGATTGTTGGAAAACAAGTGGAAGAGATGCAAAAGTTTGCACCTTTGTTTTTAAAAGAGAAACTGTAGCTCTTTTATCCTTCAATGTATACTGTACTGTATGTGCATGAATAGACGCTTATAGTTCTCCGTAGCCACTGCAGGGTAGTTCATGTTATGTAATTGATATCATTTTGACAATTACAATTATTTTATTGTTGTTTTTTCCAATCTTCTAAAGATTGCCAACCTAATATGGATCATGAAATCTAAATGTAGCTGAAATTTTGATGCATTGTTAGTTTGTAGGTTTTGTGCTAGATCCTAGAGTTGTAAATGTTTGGGTGCATTAGACTTCAGCGGTTGAAATTGCTCCTGAATCTGTTCTGCTGATTGATTGTGTAGAAATCCAGGACTGTGTGTCTTGTGAAGCAGGATGTTAAAGATTCAAGCATTCAAGCAGATCTGTGATCTGATGTGGTTCGTGGACAGAAAGGAAAGTTTAAAAATAGGAAAGGTTTTTCATTGTTCTCTGTATCTGTCGAAACACTTCAATCCACTAACCTCAAGCTGTCTTCTGCTTTTCCTACACATCCCTCCTGCATGAGCACTAATACCTGCTTTCTTCTTCGCCCTTCTTTAACTTTTCTTTTTTAGCTGTTATACATTTCAGGTACTTGTTTTTCTCTTTCTCAGAGGCTACACGTGGTTCTGCTGTAAAAAGATTTTCTATCTCATTTGCGCGACACCCAACCAATGGTATGTTTTCTTTTGTTCATTCCCAGTGCACGTCCCTCCCCTCCACATCCAATACGATTTATTATTTTTTGGTTTGATGTTCTTCCCCAAACGCACAGAGAATATGGTGGTCAACAACAAAAATCCTTTTTAAACAACTATGTACTTTATTATGGGTTTGTCTCATCTACATCTACATCTACTTGTCTGATATAGTCATGTGTATTCCCATCATCAGTACCAACATCTGTATGAAAGGTTAATAAGGTAATGAAATATTCTGATATTTGTCATATTTTGTTATTTCCGTGTTTTTGTGTTTTTTTATTTTAACTGTAGGTCATTACAGTTAGTGATGAAATAATATTTGTCTGTATATTTCATTTAGAATGGTTTCCTTTTAAAATAAGTTAAGAGGGAAATGTACAAATAGTTCAAATGTAAAGTGGTATTATAAACAAGTTTTCTGTATTTGTATTTATAAATAATTATTACCAGGGATTAGAAATTGGTAAAAAAAATAAATGTTGTTCCCCTTTTTTGCAGGATATATTAATTAATGGCACCACCCTTTTCAGTTATTACAGAGTAAAAATGACCAGTTAATAATGGTTAATGTTTACTTGACATATTCTGATGAATGTTGTTTGAGAATTGTGTGATTTCATTGCCCTCATGCTGTAATGAGACACAGACTATCCAGAACTGACTGTGTGTGTTATATTCTGTGCCAAGACACAACAAATGTGTTATCCATCAAACGTCCTTATTCTTTAGTTTGTGTGCGTGTGTGTGTGTGTCCTGATGTAGCTTACATTAATGAATTCAAGTGTGCTAATGTGAAAGCTCCTCTAATAGTATTGTAGTAACAGCTTTCTATGTGATTTGAGTTTTAGATAGTTTTATTATTACAAACTGAAAGTAATTTTTTAATGTATGCAAATAGTCCGTTCTTGTTTTTACACTAATACAGAGCTTCTTAAACTTTTCAGATCAACTATCACCTTTAATAAAATTAGACCCACTCCCATTCCCGCTCAGTACCACCCACTCGTCGCCATAGAAAATCACATAAAGACTACAACATAATGAAGTAGAGTTGTCAATATTTCACTTACCTGATGATTCGATAGATCTCGTCCTTACCAGCCGTTTTCAAACTACACAACTTGTTTTTTCATATTTTCCATAGGTTTTAAAATACTCAACAGAAATAGTGCAGACGAAACTGTATTTGCTTCAGGGATTCAGAAAGTAAATAAGTATATTAAAAACAGACATTTAGTATAAATATATACATAAACGTGCAGAGAATGCCTGTATATGAGCAATGAAAAGCAGGAGATCAGATTCTAGATTATATTATCTAGATCAGATAATAAATGATACAGTTGTGTTATTGCTTCAGTGGTGCACGGTTTATTCATTTAAAGCCGATGCAGACACAGTGTGGCATCTTCATTTTTGTTTTCTAACAAAAGAAATGACTATGTTGGCACAATTATATTTGTGTCTACAAAAGTAATTTCAAACATTTAAATATTCACCTTCAGCTTAAAATATTTTTAGGATGATGAGAAACATTTCTGTCAATTGTGTCTAAACTTTTGACTGTAACTGTTATGATATTACTGTAGTGTAGAGTATGTTAAATAGTGTACAGTTTACTCTATGTAAAGGAAACTTTATTAACTCCTTTCATTTTTGTCGTTGTAACCGGTTACCATTTGGAAAAGAGCCGGAACACCAAAGCTAAAAATGAAAAAGCATTTTATTTCTAATCCCTGATTATTACTCATTTGGTATAATGACTCTATAGTGTAGTGTTCTTTGTGTTCTTTATCTTTTTGCTGTTTCAAATATGTTGTGTGAAGTTTAGAATCTGCCATTTTGCCGTATCATTTTTATTGTTTGTGTTGTTTTTCTTTTAAACTGCTTTTCTAAATGGGTCAGTGTTGTCCAGTGGTAAGTGTTCATTTACACGATGCTTGTGTAGATGTAGTATCTATCTAGTCTTTAGGCTTTTACCTCGTTTCATTCCCACATTAATCTTTTCTGTAGTGATGCAACAGTAATGAGGACTTTATTTACTCGGATGGAAATTTTAAGTTTAATTTGTGTAGAATCAGTCTGTGTTTTGTAATATTATGCTTTTTTAGTGCATTTACAGAAAGAATAGTAGCTCAAATATGCATGCCCCTTTAGTTAATTCATGTTATTGTTTTGGATAATTTCTCAATAGTACTGTAATCATTTTGAATTAAGGTAAAAGTCTAATTTTAGGTATAATCAAATTATCAAAATTATCTAAATATATATATATATATATATATATATATTCTTCCAGTAATGTTCATTTGCTTGTTTACAGATTCATTTAAAAAAAAAAAATTTTGATTATAGGTTTTCATTCTTTTGCCTTCTTTATTCAATAATTGTCTTTTTGTTAAGTGGGACAGCAAAAATTATTACTAAATTATTGGCCAATGCCAGTCTTTATAGAGCAGGGTGGCACTTAAGCAGTATTTATAGGGAAGAAATATACATTATATTACATAATAATTTCTATAACTTCACTACACCACATTGTCAAAAATCATCAGATTATTTAGCATTTCCAAAATATTACTAAAATATTATTATTATTATTACAGTTTTTACAGTCAGAGCTATTGAAAGATTAACAGATTCTGTATTAATGCAGTAAGTGGCTTTACAGTTATTACAGTACATATCACACTGCAGAAGAATTATTTACTTGGTTCTTAATATTAGTTAGCTTTTCATTTTCATTATACTCACGCTGCAGAGAAAAGCCAGCAACTCAATTTAATGACTTTAATCAGTTTGTTTTCTTATCCATCTGAGAGTTGTAAATATTTATACAATGTACATAAACTGTAATTTACATTTCATAAAACCATATTTTTATATCAAGTTTATATGACCCATCTGCCTCTATTCTGCATACATCAAACTCATATTTGATGATGTAAAATATTTGCCTGTAATTTTTTGAGGAAATGAAACCTCATGTCTTTGCCATGAGTCCAACATCATAATTTATAGATCGTCACAGATTATTATTTAAGCCAAGATAGAGTTTTGTTTTAACAATGCTTATACTGTGTATTTTGTTAAAGGGTTCGAGCTGTATTCCATGGTTCCTTCAATCTGCCCATTGGAGACCCTTCATAATTCCCTGTCTCTCAAACAAGTGGATGACTTCCTGTCCTCCATTGCCATATTTCATGATCCTTTACTGGACATATCTGCATCCTCACCAGGTACTGATAAGACTTAACGCACCAGTCGTCATTCGGTGTATTTGACACATTGATTTAAGCTGCAATTGTTTCTGTAACCCTTAGCTGTGCCCGTAAAGAAAGTTCCTTTAAACACGTACACTCCAGCGAAGGTTTTGCCCTGTCCATTTACTCAGTCTCTTAGCAAGAGGACGCCAACATGCTCACCAGAGAAGAGCGCTTCAGGTATGTCCAATATATGTCTGCATCAATAAATAAAGATAACAAAACATACAAAATATACTTTTAAATAAAACTCACAGGAAATCAGTCACACATTGGTTACAATTTGATCAGTTTATCAGAAAACGTTTACCAGGTGTGTAAGATGCAGTGTGTGTACACTGGAAATACTTTCAATTAAATAGACGTCCACTGTAGTGACCTCATGTATGAAAGGCATATTTAGTGAATGTCTGCCTTTAACATTTTCATTGTCTGTTTTTCTCTTTTGCAGCTAGAAAACTGAAAGAAGTTCCACAGCATTGTAAAAGCGACTCGTGTGAAATCTCTGAGAATGAGCAGCCCATCTCTGTCTCTGCTGTTAGCATCTCTATATCTCCAGCACCTGGATGTCATGACCCCCCAAATAAAAACCAACGACAATCCACCGGCATATCAAATCCCTTCTCTGGAAAGTAAGACGCTTACCAAACCATCAGACCTGTACCATCTGCAAACCTCCAGAAACAAACTGGATTTGGGGCACATGGCTAAAGAAACGGCTAACAAACACATGACTCGTTCTGCACAACATTCCCAAGATCATGAACAATTCATACATGTGTGTGTATATATATATATATATATATATATGTTTCTATATATATAAATAAAGAACCAAAAAGCCAAATTTGGTTGTATTAAGACGGATGAGGTCATCAAGTAGAGCATGTTATTTTATTGTTTATACTGATAAGAATTACAGTAGTTATTGATAATCTACTTTAGTATTAAAATGATCATCTCTCCAAAAAATAACAAAACAGGGGACACCAAAAACTGTTATTGTTTTATTTACAAATTTTTTAAAGCATTTTAATTACTTTAACGTTACAGAAGAATGTGAAGAGTGTGTCATGAATGCTGTTTTTTTTCTTATTGAATGCATTTATGGCTTTCATTAAACAAAATTTGCACTTTTCCCTTTACTGTAACTGAAGTCTTTTTAGGGTGAAGTCAGAGCCAGACTTAAGTGTCAGACTGATTTTATGAAATATCTACTACAGAAAATAAATCTACATCTACAGAAGAGGATACTGGAAGATCAAAGACATCTTCTAAAGCTTCTCTCACATTTCCAGGAAACTGATCCACGATGTGAATCAGAAATGCGGTGCTTTCAGATGAAAGATGAACAATATGCTTATATAATGTTATGTGTTTTGGGACATTGAGGTGGACAAAGTTCTGTTTTAAACACAATAGATAGAGGCACAGTATTCAACATTAATCATCCTGATGCACAGTAATGACATTTATTATTAGTGAAATTTCACCTGTAGTTCTCTGGTTGAAAGAATGAGTGACCCTGCAGCCTGTTCCTCATTCAGTGAAAGATAAAGTTGTGTTCTACTGCCCTCTCCAGGGCCATAAGTTTTACCTCAAGAGTATTTATGCGTGTGTCCTATTTGTCCATTTTAAAATAGCTGTTGTTAATAAGTTTAATTAATCATAGTTGTAATACAGGTTTAATTCATTTTTACGCTTTCTCTCACTCCCCTCGTCAATCTGGCAGGAGTGGCGGCACAGGTTTACTCTTTCCCAACACATAGAAATACACGTTTACCAGCATTATGTCCAAACGCTTCCTTTGAATATCATGCTGTTACTGCTTCATTTCCTTCTCTGCTTCACATTGTTGTAGTGTACCGCCCACCAGCTCCGCTTCACAACTTCACTGACGAACTTGATGTGCTTCTTTCCTCATTTCCTGAGGATGGCAGCCCACTCATTGTCTTTGGTGACTTCAATATTCACCTGGAGAAATCCTCTGCCACTTCACAGCCAGTTCACAGCTCCTGAAACCCCAGCACACACACGTTTCACCCAGCTCCACTTTTTCCTCCTTCTCCACTCTAACCGATGCTGAAGTTACCAAACTTCTCTCCTGCAACCCCACCACCTGCCCGCTCGACCCAATCCCCTCCCATCTGCTCCAATCCATCTCTAGCACAGTCACTCCATCACTCACACACATTATTAACTCCTCACTCCTCTCTGGCACTTTTCCCACCACATTTAAACAGGCCCGGGTCACCCCGCTGCTTAAAAAACCCACTCTCAACCCTTCCCTCTCCGACAGCTACAGACCTGTCTCTCTCCTCCCATCTTAAAGACACTGGAGCGAGCTGTTTTTATTCAGATTTCATCCTACCTCACCCAGAATGACCTACTGGACAAAAGACAGTCCGGTTTCAAGAGCAACCATTCCACTGAGACTGCGCTTCTGTCAGTCACTGAGGCACTGCGACTGGCAAAAGCAGAGTCTAAATCATCTGTCCTCATTCTGCTGGATCTTTCTGTTGCCTTTGATACAGTTAACCACCAGATCCTACTGACATCCCTCTCATCGCTAGGGATCACAGGTACCCCACTCCGGTGGTTTTAATCCTACCTCTCAGACAGGTCCTTCTGGGTGTCATGGAATGGGGGGCTGTCCAAAGCCCATCCCATGGCCACTGGCGTTCCTCAGGGATCTGTTCTTGCACCACTCCTCTTTTCTATCTGCACAACATCCCTGGGACCCATCATTCAATCACATGGCTTTGACTACCACTGCTATGCAGACGACACCCAGATTTTCTTCTCTTTCCAGCCAGACGATCCCACAATAGCATCACGCATTGCAGCCTGCCTAAAAGATATCTCATCTTGGATGACTGAACACCACCTCCAGCTAAACCTTGCCAAGACTGAGCTCCTGGTACTTCTGGCCTCACCTGCAATGCAGGTCACAATACAAATTGGCAACACAACCATTACACCGTCTAAATCCGTAACAAAACTAGGTGTAATCTTCAATGACCAGCTGTCCTTTACCGAACACATCTCGAGGATATCACGTAGATATGCACTCTACAACATCAGGAAGATCAGGCCATATCTCACAGAACACGCTGCCCAACTGCTTGTTCAATCCCCAAAAATGTAAATCATTAATGTTGACATTTAAAACCATCACAAACTCTGCACCCTCATACTTTAACTCTCTTCTACATACCTACAACCCATCCAGAACCCTGCGCTCAACGAATGAACGTTGACTGGTGGTACCCTCACAGAAGGGCACTAAATCTCTCTCTCGTTCTTTCTTCTCTGTTCTCTGCTTGTGCAATAATCTCACAATCCCATTTGCCACATCCCTCACCTCCTTTAAGAAACAACTAAAAACACACCTCTTCCACCAACACCTGACATCATCATACAAAAAACCCCACTAAACTCTTTTCTTTCCTCTACAGGTACTTATATTGTAAACTTAGTAAAGCACTTCTTAGTACTATTGTTGCCGCTTTTGATGTGTCGCTTCATTGTCTCCTACTATTGTAAGTCGCTTTGAATAAAAGCATCAGCTAAATGCCTAAATGTAAATGTAAAATATATATATTATAAACTAATTTAAACACCTCCACTTAATTTACATCATACACACATATTTTTTACAGTAATGCAGTAATGTTTACAGAAGAGAGCAACTTCAATCCTGAATCATAACATCCTTATTTAAAACTAATTAAAAAACAAATTATTTAAAAATAATGTAAAATTATATGAAAAATTATTTAAAAAATTATTTAGTAAAACATAACTTTAGGTACTTTAGGTAATAAAAATAAAAGTGCAATAAATGCATGTTATAGATAAAAAAACAATGAGTGCAAAACGAGTATTGTTGAAGGCACGTTACAAATATGAATATAATAAAACATAATAGTATGAAATAATAGCAAAAATAAACATACGACTGGAATGCGTCAGAAGTCACGTGACAGCTTGTGTGACGTGTCCGGTGTCGTCACAGACAGGAGTCTCTGCAGTGATTGAGTCGTGTGCAGGTGCCCTTTTGATGAACAGGTTTGATTTCATTCGCTTTTCTTCATTTCATTCATTCTCAGATCACTAAAGCATCGTTGAGTAAAGCGTGTGGATGTGAGTACGCCGCGGTGTTTGTCTCTGATCTCTGTGTTGTTGTAAATCGCGAAATGGAGGCGGTGGATGTAACGCAGCACTGCAGAAAGATGCTGTACAGATGAATTCTTGTAGAACTCTCATATGTTGTATTTACTCAATATGTTATTTATATTATATTATATATTATTTGTGTAAAGCATCAGGACAAAACCTGCTCATCCTACTGTATGATAATGAGTCCTGCAAACACCGGCGAATATAAGCTCTGTACTGTATTACACCGCATGCCTTATTGTACAGTTATATCGTACGATGTGTTACAGAAATAATTGAGAAACATGTAGATCTTTCTTTTTTAAAATACTTTGTAAAAAGCGATTGAAAGGTTCATGTGAAACAGGCCTCTTTATTTTCTCTTGTGGTTTATACTGTATGTAGTGAACATGTTGGCCACTGGGTTAGATTGGCTCTCTTTCTCTGAAAAATTGATATTCACTAAGAAATATCTTAGTCATAAAAATATAAAATGCTCTGAATTAATCAGCTGGACAATCCGAGTTTTTGAGCTGGTGCTGATTATTACCAGTTAAGACATGATTACCAGTCAAACTAACTGATGAGAGGATTTCAGAAGATTGGGTTTCAAAGCGAAATGCAAAAGCACCTATTTGGCAATATTTTGGATTTAACCCCATTGCAATTTTAAACCATTTCTTTTGTAATAAACGTGACAACTCAACTCATCTAACATAAAGGGGTTTATATTTGTTTCATATGTTTGCATGGTGTGTGCAGTGATTATTCGTTTTGTAATATATAAGCGGATGTCATTGTACTGTTTTGCTGCGTGTGTTTGTTTTTTTTAATTAAAAAAGCAATTGCAGTTCCCAAATTACACTAAGTTGAAGTAAAATGGGAAGTCTCTGACCACCTGACAGCACCTGACCACCTGAGAACATCTGTACATGCAAGGACTAAACTATTTATTCTTTTATATCAATGAAGATGACATTAAAGAGTTAATAATGGTGGAAGTAGTCCAAGTAAATCTTCCCAAAAGCATTCACCATCAAACAATCTCCCATAAAGGCACAAGTGTGCTATATGATAACAAATACAACTCTTCAAATTAAAGTTGCTTTGTTAACAAAAAAACTGTCCTTTTGATTGCTTTAAACCAAATTACTTTTAAAGGCTGCAGTTAATTTTAATTAGATAAAGAGGAGATATCAATCATAATCATCAACATCACAAACACATTTAAAAAGCCCCAGCTCGTGTTGATATAATCAGGAAAAAAAAGAAAAATCATTCCTGATGGCATAAGTGCAGATAACTTTAAATCTGATGACTACTAGAAGACAATGGGCACTAATCATCATTGGGGACTATGACAGCTAAGGGGTCATTTTCTTTTTTGGGTCAACTGGCGGTGCTGGTGGTAATTGCTGTCCAAAGCCTTCACCCTATCTACTGACACTCCTTACAGCTTAACATCTCTCTTCCGCATGTTGTAATTAATACAAAGGTATATCTTTCATGTTAATAGGAGTTGTTGTCCAAACCAACATCAGCAGACAAGCACCGTGTCTGAAAATCTCATTGAACTTTAATTCTGCTTCTCATCTATAGATGTGAATATTTGCATATTACATGACACTTCTATGGATTTTCATTAGAAATACTTAAAAGTAAGTGTGTAAAAGCATATATAAAGTCATATTTAGCTTGTCCCTCTTCGTCTCTGTTTCAGCCAGGTCATGTCATTAAAGATGGAGATGGATGTCAGTGGAGTGTCCAGGACACCCATATCTGTTCTACCTGCTGCTGAGGTCAAAGCCACCCTGAAACCTGAGGCTGACAAACCTCGCTGCTCCAGCACTCCCTGCTCTCCCATTAAAAATACCGTCTCAGGATACCAAATCCTTCACATCAATTCAAACTATCTGGTGGGTTTTACTACTGGTGAGGAGCTTCTTAAATTAGCCCACAAGTGGTCCAGTCCAGAGAACAGCAACACAGAAGCCTTGTCCAGCCATATGAAGAAGCCTGTGGATTTGGCTCTTCACAGAACCTCTCGGATTTACAAAGCCAAAAGCCGCTACTATCAACCTTACGATATACCAGCAATAAACGGGCGCAGGAGACGGCGAATGCCAAGTTCGGGTGAGAGCTGCTTCGGAGAGCCCAGCAAGGCTTTACACGGTCCCCTTCCCGTCTGCCTTTTAAAGGGAAAGCGGATGTATTCAAAGTCCCTGGACTACCTCAACCTGGACAAGATGAGTCTCAGGGAGCCGGCGGATACAGAGGTGCTGCAGTACCAGCTTCAGCATCTCACTTTGAGAGGGGAGCGCATGTTCACCCGCAACAAGACATGAATGATTGGATAAACCCCACAGCCAGGTGGACTCCCTTCTAGCTGCAATTTAGGGCCTTACTTTTTTCGTCCTATAATGATTAGAAGCAGTCTCCATAGATCATTCATTTTGTTTGTTAACCTTTGATGAAACACTATTATGCCTAGTTTTAACATTTTAAAACAGTAAAAAAACAACACTCATGTTATTCCAGGCCCATTCACACTAAGGACGATAATGATAACTATAAAGATGACTTGTAGAAGTTGTAGAATTGTTTCTAAATTTGTCCACACCACGACTGTAATGATTAAGATAGAGAGATCACTTTCAGAGCGTTTTTGTCCATCTATTCAACAATAAAACCTCCAATCCAAATCAATTCTAATTTGAAGGGCATGCACATTGAAACGTGTGTATGCTATTGCGGTTCTCAGCATTGTTATCGCTCTTGGTGTGAACTGGCTTTAAACACATTTATGGTGGCATTTTGTGAAATTTAAAAACCGCTTTCACACATCTTTTCTTTTTCTACAATGACAGTTTATAGTGACTCTATAGTAATTGAAAGAAAAACACATTAAAAGTAGTCTCTATGATATATTTAAAGTCTTCTGGAGCTATACAATAGCTTTCTATAAGGTACAGCCAAACATTACACATTATTTACTTGTAACCAGTCATATGTAATTACTCAATTGGTTCTGGTGTTTTAAGTGAACTTGGCAAGCCAGTTTAGTGGTTCCCTTTGAAGGACACAGTGTCATGATGTTGACACTTCAGCTGCACCCAGGACTTTTATAGGTAAGTTGTAGTTCATGAGACGTAGCAGTGTGTGTCACAGAGACTTCAAAAGTTGCTTCCATTAAACGTCTTGCTGTCTTGCTATGTGATGTATAGCCAGTCAAGAAAACTTTTTCAGAAAGTTTAAAACAACTTTTAAGTGTGCTCCTCTGTGTCTGCATTATAATATGGACAGCGATACACACGCCTTGTTTGTTTTTTATATTTACACATTTTATTCAAACTCATGACCCTGGTGTTCGGACACCAGACTTATGGACTGGGATGCAGTTCTTGATGGCCGTTCAGCCCGTGGCTCCTTTGAGGCCCTTAAGTCAGCGTCAGAGAAACTTCCGGGTAGGGGACTGGCAGATCCTCTCTTGACCCCTAAAACATTCCTACATCCTTCTTAGTTCCTTTAGACGACAAAATCTAGTGACGCCTAATGCAGGCATCTTTTAACGTCTTGGTGGTGTGCATTGCACTTTCCTATAAAAGGCCAGATTTTTTTTACATTTAGAAAAGGTGTGCTTTAAGCGCTTCCTCCATATCATCAATGCCACGACGCAGATTCAAGTTCCCTAACTCGGAACCTGGTTACATACATAACAGGAGACGTTTTTAGTCCATGATGCTTTGCAGCATGTAAATGGTATTCCTTAATATATTGATGGTTTAAAAGTAGGTACTTCAGTACATGAAACAACATTTATTGGTGTCTTTAAATTTCAGTCACTATGAACAGTTATTGTATGGAAAATGAGTTTTGTGTATTTTCATTTTTTGTTTCATGTCAATAATAATAACAGCATGCAGGTTTGCAGCAACATGATGGCAGGTAATATATCTCTAACATGGGATCACATCATTGTAAAACAACTATATGCGAGCATATACATTTAGTGTCATGGTGAGGTTTTTTAAGATTAGCAATAAGTAGTGTGTTTAATCACTGCTGTGTGTGTGTGTTCACAGAACTTAAACCTTTGGACATTTTGTGTGAAACATGGCCATACTGCAAACATGTAACACTGCTCTGCGTTTGGTCATACTATTCAAAACACTTTTCTCACCATCTTCACAGATTTCATAGCAGTTGTTTCGCTATCATACGTGGATTATCCTTTCAACACCTTTATATTGGTCAGAATGGTTGAGTTAACTGTCAGGTGAGCGTCTTTATTTACCTAAAACACTGACTGTTACAGAGTCTGTATGTGTTTTCAGACACCGACCGGCTTGTGCAAGACGCACTTATCAAAGCAAACATTAAACAATATTCTACAGTAGACACAGAAGATCATTTGAAGTCACGGTTTGTACGCTGAATAATACAATTGTGTGAAAAACTACTTTGTCAATGTGTTTGTAAATTTGATTAATTTATGTATTTATTATTTTACATGATTTCCATTTGTTTTAATATATTTGTACATTGTGTTTATAGGCCCCGCCCTCATCCATGGTGCATATAGTAGGTAACATTACTATAAAAACCAAAGTCTTTGTGTGTCCTGGGGGAAACTTGATTAATAATGTCATTTCTGAACAGCAGACAATCATTCACATGTTTGTTTTTTCCCTTCTTCATTTTGACAATGTTTAATCTTATACGCTTGTTTTGTGTGGAATTTTCTCTCTATGCCAGTTTATTTCCAAACACTTCAACCTGTTTGGCTCCTATTTTGAAGATGTTTATTAGTATTGCTTATTAATGTTGTTTTATACTTTTCAGGACTCATTTCCTTTTTTCTTTTAAAGATTCCACTCGGATGAGAATATTTTGGTATGGATTAACTGTAAATTCTATATTTCTTCGCTGTATGTTTTATTTCTGGATTGTTTTCTGCTGTCATGTTGTATTACCCAGTTGTTATTTATTTCACAGTTTCATTTAGCTAACCATTGTTAGAATTTTCTTTGTATTGTGATGGTTTGATTTAGACTGTAACATTGAATTTCATTTTGTATTCTGTAATTAAGCCAAAATAACTTTGTTGTACTGTTTTAAGGTTTTTGCTAATGTCATGGTTTTGATTTGAATGTGACAGGGTTTGCTATTAATGTACTAAATTACTGCTTAAATATATTGAATTCCTGTTAAATTGTCACACTATGACATCACACTATTATCATTAATCCTCACAGCAATGAATATATGTTTTTAACATGATGTGAAAAATCAAGCTATAACTCTCTTGTCTTTATACAAAAATATAAACTATAAAAAATATATATTATTACAAAAGTTAAAATATCCGTTCACATTTAGGCATTTTGAACATTTTTAATGTTCACAAACATTAAGGAATTGAAATGAATGGTCTTTGCAAGCTGCTTTGCTGTTTTCATTTTTTTTATGGTTATGGTTTTCATATGGAATTGGAAAAGCTCAAACATGTTCTAAATTACATATACGGTACACATAGTGCCTAGGTAACTTGGCTGATTTACGTATACTGTATTGACTAACCATACCAAAATATAAACTTAATAAAGTCTGTTAGAAGATATCAAGCAAATAAACAACAGTCTGCTACTGTTTTTGTCCTGTAGGTGTTATACTAATTTGCATTGGCCTGCAACAACCTTTCATTATCATCAAATAGTTCAAAAGGATTTAGAAAATGAAAACTGTATAAATGAACTGGCTCTCTTGGATTACATTACATCCATACATATGGATGGACTCTCTTTTTTCAGAAAACCTCAAATGAAATCTTTCCGAATAAACGTTATCTTGATAATCCTTTAACACATGAATACATCAAAAGTCATATTTTAAGATTTTTCGATCTGCAATCCATAACTGTGGATAAAAACGGTTAATAAGTAAGTATGGTACGCTTTCCCGGACAGGTCTTAGATTAAGTCAGGAATAATACTATGTAAAACTGAATTAGCTCTCTGAATTGGCAAAAGAGTAAACTCCAAACCACAAGTCAAGCCGAGGTGGAAAGAGAAAGCAAAAACCTTACACAAGTAAAGTGATTGTAGAAAGAATGACTAAAGTAGAAGTAAAGTCATAAACTTTGTCATTACTTGAGTGAAAGTAGGAAGCATGCAATGAAAGAAAGTCAGTTATGTTTAATCCAAAGTGATTTACAAATACTTAGGAGACAATGAAGCGATACCTCATGAGGAGGCAACAGTAGGGTTTATGTCAAGCATCACATGACTAAACCGGAAGACTGGTCTCATTACATCGGCCTGTTAAAGAACGTGTTAACAGCAGTATAAACTATCAGCGATATCTATGATGTTCGAGGTAATTAGCAATTTTTTATTTCATTTTTACCGTTTTGTTTTATTCTAATATTCAAATGTCATCAAGAAAAAGAAAAATAAAGGTCATGTATATATCAATCTGCACATGTAACAGACAATGATTATGTTTATCTTTGCTAGCGCTTTAAATTTGCTGTGCTAGAAAATACCTGTAGGGAAGAAAAAGAGTTTTGCCATATCAAGTCTAACCGTTACAAAAAAACTAAAGGATCCTCGAGGAACCATTTGGGGTTCCTCACGCTGCCACACTGGCGGAACCGTCGGAAGGACCTCTGAGGAACTTCAGAAGTGAATTTAAAGTGCCTAAAGGATCCCATAAGTTTCTGCAAGAACTGCCAAGGCTGTTAATGGTTCCTCAGAGAACTGGAGTCTTGAGGTCGGTTCCGCCGGCGTGGCAGTGTGAGGAACCCCAAATATGTTTTTTCATTTTTACAGTGTATATTCAGACTACAAACAGGTCCCGCGCCGCTGCGTCTTCAAACAATTCAGGGTGTCCAGCAAACTGAACAAAGCATTCAAACTAATTTGTGAACCAATTCATGTTTCACCTATTCAAAAATTGCTTTCAAAAATGATTTATTCACCAATGCCACAGTAAAAATAGTTAGAAACCTCAGAATAAACTATGACAATTGCATATTTAAAATTACATATTGTCCAAAATTCGACAAAAAGAATGGCAATTCATGTATTGTGCAAAGTAAAGTGTGTGACACCACATGTTGCCTCACTGCTGCTCTTGTCGTTTATAATAAAAGACAGTTGTTTGTTTTGTCATTCGTAGCTCTTGTAGGTTGTTGCTACAGTCAAGGCTAAATACTGTAAAACATTGAAGAAAAGAATCAGACAGTAATATACACACGCATTACAGTCATTATAACAGACATTTCTATTTTAAAAATATTTTTTTTTTGGCAAAATACTTCGTAGAACAAACAAACTAAAAACAAAATGATGATTCAAACAGTAACTCATTGTAGCTTCTGTAATTGACAGCGTGAATCGTTCTGTAGATCAGAGATCAGCTTCACTCCTGAATCTCCTGGATTATTACTGACCAGATTCAGTTCTGAGTTTGGGTTTGATCTCAGAGCTGAAGCCAGAGCTACACAACCTTCAGCTCCAACACAGCAGTGGAATTACAAATAAAAAGAAGCAGTGCGAGTGGAGACATGTTGCTGCTGCCGTCAACTGTGTCAGTGGGGTGAACGGAAAGTTGCGGAACTGAAGAAAAAGTGGTCCGATCTGAAGGTATATATATATATATATATATATGTTTATATGTGTGTGTCCTTGTGTATTTGTTACATGTGCTGCCTGTTTGTTGTGACTCTTATGTATGTGCACTATTGAGAAGAGCACAAGATTTCGATGTACAGCTGTTAAATTACAATAAAAGTATTATATTTTAACAAGTTTTGTTTTGCATTGTATGAAAAAGAATCTACTTTATTTTTAGGTTGAGGCAAAGAGGAAACTGTGCTCCCACCGCCAGAGCGAGGCTCCAACTACACCAGAACTCACATCACTGGACAGAAAAATTGCTGCCGTAATTGGGGAGGTCAGCGTGTGTGGGATTGTGTCGGAAAAGGAGGGAGACACCGACGCAAATGAAACTACAGAGGAACAAAGTAAAACATGTTTAAAATTTTTATTCTACATTCACTGTGTGGGAGAAAAAAAAGAAATCTTTTATGAAAACACATGAAATATGTTTCTTTGTTCAATAGACATATGACAGAAATCCTGCAATATATGGACTCCAGCCGTACCTAAACACAAAAAGGGTGGATTATTTGGTAAAAAAGAAAATGAATTTACTTCCTTTATTTGAATATGTTTTTACTACTAAATGTACTTACCATGCACGAATGCCTTGCTGCAAAAATCTCTCACACTTGCTTGTCTGAAAAGTTGTAACAAAATTTTGGCTTCGGATTAAATAAAAAAAAGAAAAAATGATCAAATTGTTAATTGTCATGTTAATACATATATTTAATGAAAAATATTACTCAATTACTGAGCTACTGATCTAAAAAAACATAAATTAGCCAGACTGACACCTGCATTTCTCAAATATCTTGGCATTTACAGCCAAAATGACCAGAAGAATCACAATAACTTTCATGCTGTTTCTTTGATAGCTGTCGGACCACATGTACAATGTTCAGTGTTTCTGTGTGTTCTGTGTTTTTTCTCTCTCCGTTTCACTCTGATTACACTTTCACTTTCATAGATACTCTCCATTGGCAACAGTTCAGCCAATCTTCACCACAGGACGATCACCATCATTCTTCACCATCGCACACCGCGACTGTCATTTGCAGATCATTTTGTTTCTTGTCCCAGTCATGTTTAATAAGTCTAATGGAGAATATTTAAATGTTTCTATATTTCTCTGTAAATCTGCTTTGATACATTGCACATTTTGGAAAAATGTTACAGAAATAAAACAGATTCAATTAAATTGTTAATTCAATTAAAACTAAAGAGATGCAAAACTTTGTTTGACTGTACGATGAAAATCTTCTAAAGCAGGTAGAGCATGTATGCATTTGATTCCTTTAAAACAGCCTTCTGGTTAGTGTTAGACACTTTCTCAAGTCTAAATTTGAAATTCACCTCTTTAGAAGACATACACCAAATACTTCTCAAATATGTACTCATGCTGCATTAGTGTGGACAATTCAACCAATTCTCATATTTTTTGAGTATGCACAAATAAGGGTGCTTTCACACCTGCTTCATTTAGTTCGGTTGAATCACACTCGAGTTCACTTGAGTTCTTGGTGTTTGGGCAGCAATCGCACTCGGGTGCGCACAAGAAGCGGACCATACAAGTGTACCGAGACCTGCTTGAAGAGGCTTTCAAACGAACCCTGGAGTGGTGAGAACACAATCTGACCTCGAACAGACCCAACTACATGCCGCATTATGTGACGAGGATTGTGTTTGTTGACAGTTCACATTAGCAACATAGCCGCATGGCAGATCACGGACAGACGGACAGAAATCTGAGCCACATCCACAGTTCATTTTCAATGTACAGTTTACCTAAAGTGATGTATACAAACTATGTAATAAATAATGACAAAGCGACGTGTTGTTGGTGGCTTTTCCTCTCTTTGTTTACGTCCGGGAGCTCCATTAATTGAATTGGAATTTTCCTGTTAATTTCTTTCAAATGGAAAAGCACTTAAGAAATTACGTTCAAAGACACATCTGACCAAAGAGTAATGTGGATGTTGTCACGTGACTGAATTTTGGTTCGTTTTATCTGGTACGGATCAGAGGAGTCATTGTGGTGTGAAAAGGAACCAAAACGGCTGAAATTCTACAATGTATATATTTTTTTCCCTGTGGTCCAGACCAAATGAACCGAACTACAGATGTGAAAACAAATTGTAGACTTCAACTTTTAATTCTTTATTGAGAGATTACTTTAACTGTAAAATGTTATAACAGATACAGTACTTTACTGTATTTACAGTACTACTGTAATGCATCTTTAATATCTTAAGAATTATGACTTTATTGTAGTATATCAAAATTAGCTATGCATTTAAATCTTTATAGAATAACATGAATGATGTATTTTAACACCATTTGGTCCATTAGACGTTTGAAAAAATCTTTAAAGTCCACATCCTGCAATATATGGACTCACATCTTGGTTCTTGCAGTGATTAAGCCAGCCGTACCTAAACACACAGAGGGTGGATTATTTGGTAAAAAATAACATATTTATTTTTCTCCCCTTTAAAGGGGTCTTATGATGGTTCTAAAAAAACTATTTTGTTTATTTGGTTTAATGAAATATGTGGTTTTAGGGTTTAAAAAGTCATTATTTTACACATACCAGAGATTATAGTTTCTCCTCTCAGACTCGCCTTTCTGAAACACGTCAATTTTTACAAAGCTCATCATTCTGAAAAGCGGGTGTGCTCTGATTGGCCAGCGATCCAGTGAAATGTGATTGGCCCGAATACAGTGTGTGTGTAATGGAAATGTTATGGAAACACAGCGTCTCATGTTGGTGCCAGCTACAGCTACAATACTACAGCGAGAATAAAGGTACGCCTTCTTTCTTTGCGTATACATTCGGGCGGTTTGGAAACTTTGGCCCCACATTTTTACGTTAGACTACGTAGGGCGTTTGAACGAGGTGTTTTAGGAAGGCGTGGTTGAGCCTTAACATTTACAAAGAATATCTCTTTGGGTTTAAAACTTTGAGCTTTGTAACCTCACAAACAGCTACATAACACACTAAAGAGAAAGCAAAACAAGAAATCGCATCATATGACCCCTTTAATATGGTTTTTAAAGACCCACACAAACTGTAAACACACATTTTAGTAGTAAATCTAACTTACCACGCACGAATGCCTTGCTGTTTCGCAATGATCTTGGCACAGTTAACGGACAAAGTAATGTCATTGCTCAGCAGCTCTGTCAGAAAGAGTGTCACAAAGGTGAGATATTTTAACAGAGACAACAATAATAAATGCATTGATAAATGCAATAATAAATGCATTTCATACATGCTGCCATGACCAAAAGGAGGTGGAATGGAATAATGTCTTTACAACCCTCGTCCCCTAAAAGAGGGATCAGAGGTGTCACGTCGAAATGAACAGACGAATTGGGATCTCGCCCTATCAGTTTCAAGTGTAAACTAAATGAGCCAATGCACATTAACATGTGGACTTTTCATCCCACATGTGGCCCCACAGGTATAAATGTGGAACCGGGTATAATGTGCATTCAGTTTTTTGCTAAGGAGCCGAGCTGGTGACCCTGAGGGTGGTGGGTGGTCAGGTGCTTCACCACAGGGTGATGGATCAATTTAACAGGGTTCACCGAGGGTTACTGAACTGACGAGGAAATAGCACATGTATCCACTGCGTAAAGGGGAGCAAGCAAGACACCTAGCAGTGTACTCACTTGGAGTGAGTAACGCCCAGGAGGATGCAACACTCTTTGGGTTTGGTACACCAAGGCGATGACATCCACTATCCAGTGGGCCAACCTCTGCTTGGAGACAGCCCTTCCCTTCTGCTGGCCTCCGTAACAGACCGGGGCCAGGGTGGGTCTGCCTCCTCTGAGGTCTTTCTTTGGGTACAATAAAGACTTTATTTCGGCCCTATCGCGTCCTTCGCCAGCAGGACCATGATCTCTGCCCGTAGCACAGGGGTGTTGCTGGTCAGCACAGAGCTGAAGGGGACACCCCTGAATTTGGGGGGTGGGCCTACTGAATCACGTAGCCAAGTTTCATGGTCCGGAGGAGCCAGCGAGACGTGCTGGGAAGCACTGACCAGGCTTCCAGATACCGTACAAATGGGGCCAACAGGACCACCGCCATACCTGCAGACCTGCTTTTTTTTTCCTCGCTCTTTTGGGATTCAGGGATGATAAAACCAGCTCTTTTATTGAAAATATGGGGCCAGTGACAGAAGAGCACCCAGAAGAGCATGGGTGAAATGCCCTCTTGAAAAAGACACAAATCTACCCATGCCAGCCCTTTTGGGAAGAATGTAAGGTGTTGAAGCGCGCAGGGGGACAGCATACTTCAAGGCCGTATCACCAACACCGGTAAAAAGGCTTCTTCTAATGCTCATCGTAGTAGGAGAAAAACAAAAGGGGAACACTAGCTGGTGAACCGCTCGCCTCCGAAGCAAAAAGTAACCATTGCACGGGGCGGAACATGGAACACAAAGCCTGTGTGCACTGGCTTTTTTAGTTTCCATTTTTATGATTTTTTAGTGAAAGTGATCATTTTTATCTTACTATTGTTAATAGATTTCTTACGTGAGCAGCTGATTTTACAGCCATTGCTGGTACGGCCGGGGGTTCGGCCATCATCACACCAGTAACGACTGTTGATCTGGAAGATCCCGTAGTCTGTTGAGCCATCTCTGTTGTGGTTGATGGCTGCTGTGTTGTAACTAGATTCCCAGCGTGTTAAGCAAACCCCTTAAGGTACAGAAAAATAAAACTCAGAGGAAAATAAAAAATACTTTACATACAGAAACACAAAAATAAATTACACATAAACTACATTATATAATCTACAATATATTATAAATATCTGTGCAATTCTTTCATATGTTTATGTTTAAATTCCATGAAAATGACTACTCACAATCAGCAAGACTGGCACCCGCGCCACTCATTCCAAGGGCATTTAGAGCTCTTGCTAGTTCACATCTCTCAAATACCTTGGCGTTTGCAGTCAAAATGACCAGAAGAAACACAATAACCTTCATGCTGTTACTTTGATATCTGTAAGAAGAATGAATGTTCTCTGTTTTGAGTACAACATATGTGTTTTTCTTACAAGAAACAAAATTAACATTTCACCATTGGCAACTTCCTCAAAATGTAGTATCTATCTGATTTCTTCCTTTTAAGGCTAAATGAACTGAAAGATTTTGCAAGCGAGTGACTACGGGAAATTTTTATATTGACATAAACAGATAAAGCTTTGACTTTCAGGACTCTCATGAACAATGCTTTTGCATTAATAGGGAAGTACCTGATAAATTAAGCTAACAGAAATATAACACAAATAGGACGAAATGTTGAGCAATTAATTTCATCATATGACATTGATGTGAACATGTTTATCTGCCAGTGAAAGTTTCTTGTCTTTATATTTTTGTCTTTTATAGTTATATTTTTTGAATTTCTATTTTAATTATATATAATTTAAACTGATCAATTTGTCTATAATTGTCCTAGTTAATGTAAAAATACTAAAAAATGTCACTTCACAAAATAAATGTAAAAACTTTCTTCCCATCAGGGTAAATTATTTGCATTTTGTTATAATGTCAGAAGAAGACACTTGCTTTCTGTTCTATAATACATGTCTTATATTCTTATATTCTTGTGCATCTTTTTTCTACTTAAATAATGCGAACCATAGTGCTTTCACCAAAATGTCTGTGGAACAAGGAACTCGTTTTGCATTTCCCAATATAGCAGTTCTGGCAAGGCATCAGGAGAAGGAAGTGAAGCTTTTTGGTCATAAGCTTTAGTTCTGTTAGAATTTCTGCAACAAAGTCAGTTTGCTTTTGCCATTTTTTTACTTCAATTTTTTTGTCACAACATGAATTTTTCATGTTCAGTCATCAAACTTAATCCATTCAGTTGGGACTGCATGAATGATTTATGTTGGGTTAAAACTGATGTTGAAACTAGTCGGAGTGTTGTTTGTAGTGTTTTTCAGTAAAGAGAAAGACATGTTAGTGCTTTCTTTGAGATTTAAAATCATTTTCGATATTTTTGAGTTTTGTGGTTACCATTGTTCAGGAGAGCGAAAAGCTGTGAGAGGATATGTTTTCAAACTTGAATTTCTATTAAACTCTGTTAACTTAATATCTTGTAAAAATAAATGAAAATTGTATTAAATTAATAGAAATTTTAAGTTACATTAATAGAAAAAATAACTTTAATTCAAAATTTTTGCATATAAAAATCATGTTTGTTTAACAAACATAAATTGGGAAAATGTAAACATAACATTATTATGTTCAACCGATGTACATATTTTTATGTTAATAAACCAGATTATTAGACTCACCTGCACACATGCACCTGTGTGTTGATGCAAATATGTATTCAACCAATTATTTGTCAGCGAACTGAAAGCATAAAATCGCAAAGAGACAATGCAAAGATCCATTTGCTTTTCAGACCCAGCATCAGAATGGAAATCTAATGATATCATTCATTTTGTGCAGCCATGACAGAAGGTGGGTCTGAATCAGTTTTGTGGAGGCATGAAAAAGTGCATAAACAATAACAACATAAACAACATCTGAAAAAATGGGCAGAGGTAATCAAGGTCAATGCAGAGTTTAAAGCACAGTGAGAGAAACGCTAGACACAGTAAAGACCTACAGAAAAATGGGTCGGTGCATGTAAAATACAGACTATGGCAACAAAACAGTCAGTAAACTGGCAATACTTTGTAAAGAGCTTGGCCTAAAATACCAGCAAACAGGAAGTGAGACATGACAAGCAGGAAGTGAGGTTATGAACTCAGGTGACGGTTTCCTCTGGTGGATGGAAATCTATGGTTTTACACTCACTAAGATATGAGATTTTGTGCATGTTGGTACCAGCTTATTTTGAGAGGTAGAAGAAAAAGTAAGGACTCAAATGGTCACAGAGGAACCACTGAAAAAGACACCAGCACAGCTGGGGAAAAACCAGTAAAAGCTGGGGAGAAACCCGGATAGGTTGAGGTGGAAAGTCCATCTGGGGAAATGGGAAACAAAGCCAGGCTGGTACTAAACAATGACCATGTGTTTCTGACAATGTGAGCAAGAAGACAAATGTAAAGACAAAGACATCAAAATGGCCTGATTATCCAGAAGATTTGTCAGTGCTCTCACACAAGGCCCTCAAAACCTGATCCCAGTTGCAGTTTGAGTTTAAGTGGTAGGCTACTCGAATTGTGGTACAGTACTTGATCTGAAACGTTTGAGAACCAAAGTATTTACTTTATATTTTTATTTCTTTAAATTTTGTTTATTGTATATTGACGAAATGCAGTGTTTTATTTGGCTATAAAATTAATTTCTTAGAAAAGTAAGGAGTGTAAGGATTTTACATTTTTTAGACGACTGTAAATAATAGTTTTTCCGGAGTGTAAATAATACGCTGAACGCCAGATGGGGCTGTATTACCATGTAACTCACATTTGCTCCAATCAGCATCTGAACAAGCGAAGTAAAGCTTAAGAAACTAATGTAATAAAATATGTAATGCTCTAAACAAAAGTATATATAGTGCATATTGTTTCTAACGCATACAGACCTTAGTAAAACAAAGCTGATCACTTCAGTGATGCGTGAAGAAAGTTATCATGTGAAAGGCGCGAGCGCGCGTGTGTGTGCGCGCGTCTAGGTAGGGTGGAGTTTAACATATCGCTTCAAAGCAGCGGTGCAGAAATCACATCTGACGTGACATACCAGCGTTTACACGACAGGAACTTTCTGCTGGGGGACTGGGAGTGTTAATATAACAATAATTGTCCGAAGGTGGACAGCTGTAGATCGAAGACATCTGAGGTAAGAACAAAAACTTACTTCCGCTCTGTGAGTTTATTCACCTAAAGCTGAAGCTCCAAAACTTTTTCTCGGGTGGGAAGTTTCCTTCTGAGGACACTCGGGCTGTGGCGTCAAACTGAACCTTTAATGGCATTTAGATTGAAAGAAAACTCATAATTTGATGAGTTGTATGTATAAAGAGAGCGTGAAAAGGGATTCAGAGGCTCGTGCACGTTAAAGTTGACATTTTCTTCAAAGAGACGTGGACAAGAATGTACAGTTTATAACGGAAGAAGCGATGAGAGGCGTTTTACTCGTTATACAGGCCACTAAGAGCACATTTACAGGAGAGTTGGTGTCGTTTCTTCTTTTCAAGCGAGTCTTTCTCGTCTTGTTGTACAGTTTGTTAAACTTTGATATGTACCGCGCGCGCGCACACGTCAGTCTGTGAGATACTGTACTTGAGGAAAAACGCGGCCTACACTCACTTACAAACTCACTTTATTGTGTCTCTTATTCATGTCGTAATGTGCTGAACTATGACACACACAAAAACATTTAGTCTGATCACCAAGACACGATGTGTCACACGATGCAGTTCCCTTTAAAATGCACTGTTTTGAGTTATGAATCCTTTACATTTGTGGCCTAGAGAGTTTAATTCTTGATGTTTTGATGTCTGTGTGTGATCCATAAGGCTTCTGTGCTTTTTATGTTGTAATGCAGCAGATTAAAAGTGTGTGTTTGCATAGAGGAAGTTGTACTGCAGGAATATGCGCCCTGAGGGATGAAATAACTGAGCTCAGATCGGGTGTGGTGGTGACATGCAAACGTGCCTGCTAGAAACAAATCAATCAGGTTCTGTTGTTACTCGTTTAATCCTGTACATTCACTACTAAACCCAATTGTCTGGTTATACTTTGTGAAATATGAAACACGTCATACGTTTTGGGAATTATTGCACAAGTTTTGTGAGGTGTTGAGTCAATAGCTGCTGTGTGTTAAGGCCCTTGACAGAATATTCAGTTCAATTATATCTTTGGTTATTTCAGGCAGTCCATTTCATTTATAAAGTGCTAACTAGGTTAAAGGAATAACCGGGTACCTAATGCATTTCCTGTTATGCTGATAATTATCATATGGGACTAGTTTATGCACAGTATCTATCAATATACATGATTGCTAGCCTTTTATATAATTAAACAGCAATAGTTAATCTGTGAAATAAAACCTCTCACTCTGAATCCAGTTTTTCAGATTATTACACAGAAATATTCTAAAATGTGTTATATTACAACATATGCTGTTGTATGTTGCTGTTGTAATAAGCTTTGCTTATCTTACTTATCTGTGCATGTCCAAACAAAAAAAATTGTGCATGATACTGTTTGATCTAGCTAGCGTACAGTTACTTGTACATGCTATTGTTTAATGCTTAAAAAATGGTTTTAAGTGGAGCTTGCAACAACATTTTATATTTGGATTTGGTTAAAGCGTTTTACACTGTGTAAACATACACATACATACACAGCTTTCAGATTTAACAGCTTGTCACAAAAAGGGTTAAACCACCTTTTTATACAAATACAGCATAGGAAATAACTGTTCCATCCCATATGTATTGACTTACTTTTTCAACCAAACATAAAAGAAGACATTTGTATCACTGACATTATGTATAAGTATTTGTATCACTGTCCTCAGTGTTGAAGCTATATACTCGCATACAGCCATCATAAAAGTTATTTAATTAACTCCAGCAGATTAATTAACGTCCTCTGAAGCTAAACGATAAGTGTATCGACGTCTTTTATTAATGTTTTGTAAAAATATTGAGCAGATTTTTGAGTGAATAATAGTCATTGGTATTTGATGGACATTTGATGCTCCAACAACATATTTTAAATGTGCCTGATTCCACCCAACACATCACTTCCAGAGAAAGAGGACTGTCTGTATAATTTACTCTTATTGTAAAGAGTATTTATAGACATTTTAATAATGGGTTTTATTACAGGTCAGCATACGGTATACACATACAATCCTGCCAGTCAATCAAGGGGTGTGAGTAATGCTGTAAACTAGCTCAATGCAGTGAACAGCAGGCCTCTCTGCTGTTCATCCCAACCCACCCATTTAACAAGCTTGCCATTGATGGCATTCGATGTGGTATCGCGGTTGGCTTCAGAGACCTGAAGGGTTTCTTTGTATTCAGGGTCTAAGACAAGTGTTGAGGAGTGGATGGTGACCTGTTCATCCAGCAAACTCTTATCGGCCCACAGCATGAGACATCATGTCTGTACAAGGTCGAAAATCAGGTAGAAACATTGACGGTTTCATTTTTCAAGAAGAAGACACATGTGGTGATACATATAGATGCAGCTGTACAGATTTTTAACACAAAATGCATTTGTTAAAACAGAAACATAAATCACAACATACAGCACTTTTCAGATGCTGTAATCTTTGCACTCTTCTTCCCATCTGTCATGTTTCTAATAGATGTCTGTGGTAATGTATTAAAGCTAATCTCTTCTGGCCTTATAAGAATTTACAAAATCCCCAGAATTGTTTAGCTGTGTAATATGTGTAGAACAAATTGGGTGCAAAACAAATCATAACAAATCATGTCACTAATAAATACTTCACTTAATTTACTCGAATCTTAACTTTTAGTCTCTTGAATGAATGATTTAATGACTAATACATTTGAACTTGTCATCACCTGGTGGCGAATCAAATGTAATCCATAAATGTGCTGTTTGAAATGCCAAGTTACGTTCAAATAGTGATTTGTTCAACTTTGATCGCTACGATAAACATCTGTGTTTGTATCCAAACTTTTATCCCTGTACTTCTGTGATCATTTGAATATTTCTAACACAGAAGTATTTATACTGCTTTCTCTGCTTCAACAGCAGCACAACCCAGAGGTTTAATAGAAACAGGTGATTTGTTGTCATTTATGAATGAGATTGTGTGGGAGTTTCAATCGCAGTCTTTTAACTATTAATCTTACAGCTCTATATATATTTAATTAATAATATCACCACAATCTTGTGTTTTAATGTTACACAAGACCACATTAATACTAGCTTACTGTTATGCTCCAGTATGTTGTAATAGATGTGGCTATTGCCGTGTGAGGCGTGCTGGTGACTGTTGCTGAATTTATGTCATGAATGCATGTGTAGTGGTCTACAGTCTCTCCAGTTTAGGAGATCTGGACTGATGGTTTGTTTCTAGGAACATGGCTCTCTTGCCAGTATTTGGAAGCAGCCATATTTGGTCAAAGCACCTTCTCCACTGTTTTTCCTGAGGCATGAGAAATTATTCAGAGGCCTATTGTCTCAGTCCCCAAAGCAGTCTATTTACTATTAGATCAGAATACTGTTGTCATTATCTTGTTTTATCTTATATATATTTTCTGTATAACGCTGCTTTTGACCCCACAAAAAACAACAGTGGACACTACACATTTTGACAGGAAGTTACCTCTGCTTTTAACTTATGAAATATTTGCTGATCTATTTGCAGCAACAAATACCAAAACAGAAATTGTGCTGGTGCACCTTATTCATGTGGTGTTATAATAAGGGTATGCTGAGTATTTCTCACAGACAAAACATTAAAGATACAGAACAAAAAACAAAGAATCATGAATAACACCAGGGAAAATTACTAATGGCAAAATTTTGTCCGAGGTCTGAAAATGTCAGTATTTGTTATGTTCTGTTAATATTAGCAATAGACTTGTTGAGAATGTGACAGTTACTGTAAGAGTGCTGTCAGTGTGTGTCGTAGCAAATGTTTTCTGTGTTTTAGAAAGAGACAACAGCTGCATGACTTTGATATCTTCATGGACGACCACCATGTGACGGAAGATCGTCTGAAGACTTCCTGTTTGTGTGGGATCTTGGCCAGAGGAATGTGGTTTCATGTCACTGAGCACATTCTCACTGATCCATGAGAAGTCTCATGAAAATGTACATGATCACTACAGTAGAGCTGTGAATCTTTCCTTGCCTCGCTATGTAATCAATTAACATTCAGAAGGACAAGCTTCGTTTCACCTTCTCCTCCTGTTTCAACATGTTATTAATTATGCAGACTCTTAATACTTTTTCTTTTCTTTTACCAACTATTGTCAAACTGTAAGTGACTCTTATGGGAGGATTTATTAACGTTGTCTAGGAATTTGTAGGAAGACTACAATGCTGTAGTACAAACAGAGAATGTGTAAACAAAGACAGACATATATGGATAAATTTGTCTCACTTCACTTTCTTTCAGACTCGCACTTTGACTGCTGTGGCTCTTTCTTGTCACCCAACAGTAGGTCGTCAGTTGCGTATTGAATTAGCTCTTTGACAACTTTTAACAGCGGCCTACGTTCAGGAAATGTATGAACATGTGCTTTATTTATATGTAGCTGTAAGCTATAATGACCTGCGCCTTTACTGACAATTGACACAGATTAAAGTAATTTAGAAGAGAGGGCTGCCTGTTTTCACAGCGCTGGTAGTAATGTTTAGTAGTTCTGGTTTGGGATGAAGGTTTTCAGTGCTGCAGATGTTGAGGAGCTGGTGTCATTAGATTATCGGACATCACAGGTCACTGTAAGAGTTCACAGTTTGACTCTGCTGACATTTACACAGTGAGAATCAGGGAGTCTGATGTGCATGTCACCCTTCTTTTAGTGCCCACAAAACCCATGAATCAAATGTAGGGTTTTTTCACATCTTCTGTGCAAATGTAGTTAATAGTAAATGTAGTTTTTTTTTTATTCAGGCATTTAAAAAAAATAATATTGAGTGTCTAATGTCAGTATCAAGTCCATTGTCACATATCAATCATGTCTAGGTTACTGCTTTAGTGTAATTCCTAACTTGTCTTTCTGTAACTGCTTGCACATATGCATGTTTTATTGTGTCTTTGAACTGACCGTCAGGCTTTATTAACTGGTTATAAGCCTAAAATAAGACGCTTGACCCATTGGAAATGCAATTTTGAATACTAGTATTTAAAATTTGTTAACATTTTTCACAAGGCATGTTGCGTAATCCACCCTTAATTTGTGGTTGTATGAAACTAGAGAGACACAGCTGTGTAGCCACTAGTTGACTGTTTACAATCACAAATTCATGTTAATTTCTGCCTTTGCATTTCCGTTGACAACAATAATATTTTAGTAACTGAACAGCTTATGTAGTAATAAAAAAATATATATTTTTAAGTGTACATTTCCTGTACATGTAAATTATAAGGCAGATTAAAAAAGATGAGTATGATGAGTGATTGTTTACTTTTTCAACTGTATTTCGAGTACTAACCCTATGCGTGACTTTGCCGTGAGGTCAGACATTGCCAGAGCTAGCTGATAAATAATGCCGTCCTTATTGAAATTGGACAGTTTTTTACATGGGGCATAAGTATATTTAAACAAAATATTAACATGGCCTTGCTGTTTATAAATATGCATAATTTACACAGCAAATCTCTTTGTCAGTTCATTGTGCAGTATATCGTTGCAATCAAAAGATATGGTTGACGCCAAGCTTGTGTGCTATGTAAATACATGCTGATTTTACTGGATGTGTGTGACCGTCGTATGACACTATCTCCTGTGGCCTGCGTGTCTCTGCCCTTCACAGATACATGACATTAATAAACGGTTATCATGAAACTAACTCCTGTATCCTGTAATAAAAAGACATGCCTGTCAGAAAGAGCTTGCAAAGATATGTATGTACATCATGGAAGCCTAAACTACTGTAAAACAATTGTTCTGAAGACACTGAACACAGGAAATGACTCTGCAGCACATGCTTAGACATCTGATAATTAGACATCTGATTGAAACTTTGATGCTTCACAAACGTGTTACTAAAGCAGATGAGGTTCAGAACAGAACAACACATCTGTTTGTTTCTTACATCATAGATCATGGGCTACTCGCTTTGGGTGTGGAAGCTTCTGACCAGAGAAGCAGATGACAGTGAGAAATGGGAGTTCCCCATGATTCAGTTTCTCTTCAGTCATGTGTTTAGCATTTCTGGACAAATCTTTTTCATTCTCATGGCTTTGTAACTTCTTTAACATGGTGCAAAATTTATGTTGCATGTGCTAAGAAAAAAATGTATGCTGTGAAATAAATAAATTGACCACACTGCTGTAGCACCTGTGTGGCACAGTTTTGCGTGTATGTGAGTTTGTTTCACACTGGACAAAACTGCACAACAATACAACAGACACAAGGTTGCACTTTACTTTTTGCTTTTTTTACTATTAATGTAATTTATATAACTTATAAAACAAATTCAGTATTGTCTAAAGCTAGGTGGACACTGTATTATTTTGACAACAATATTGTAACCTGACAGATTTGTTTCAATTGTAAATGATCTTATACTAACTTTCTTTTGATGTCAGGATTTAGAAGGTTTAAGTACTAAGTTATCAGATGAGTCAGTTAATGAAGACTTAAAATGAAGACTGTTCTTCATGGTGTTTTTGTGTTTTTGCTGCTGGGCAGCGGAACTGGGGTCATAATTTTAACTTCGGTCTGGAACTTCCTCATTTGTGCCGGTCTGAACAGCTAGATGAAAGGAGGTTATAAGAGCATTTAAATCTGAATTAAGAAGGGCTTCCGATCACTTTGGAAAGCCTGTTGTTGGAGTTTGACAAAATTGAAGAGAACTTGATTTATCAAGTTTCCTTTGAAGTTAAGAAATATCTTTTGTATCATAATAATAAGTGTCGATTACTTGATTCATACATTTATTTATTTTTGTCTCCAAGTTGAACTCATCCGTTTGCTTGTGCTTTTCCATGAGCTAAACAATCCCTCCCTTCTCCAGCTCAGCTGTAATTGCACAGGATGCAACACTCCCAGTGTGTGTGTGTGTGTGTGTGTGCGCATGTGTGTGTGTGTGCGTGCGTGTGTGTGTGTAAGCATATGCTCCTCTGCGTCTGCAGATAGCTGAAATTCCCTTTTATGGCAGTGAAGGGCTTTTTAAACAGGAAATGACATCACTGCATGCCGAGTGAGAGCGGGAGCTGTTACTCTTGTGCTGCATTCCACACGGTGAGACAACACTCGCCGGGAAGCAAACGAAAACATTTAAACTTTCTAAAAGGCCACTGGGTTGTGATTTGGTTGAGATCTGTCATAAAGATGCCTCTTAAATAATGAAAGCGTTGGAGAGAAGACAGCGGTCACAGAAGCTGTGGTCAGGGTGAGGCAGGATGCAACAGCCCTGCATGTTTGTCATTCTTTGGGGGGGTTGTATGTGTGTTTTGTGTGTGTCTGGTTGTAGACATCATCAGGTGGCGGGGCTTCTTCAAATCCAGTGCTATTGAGCTGATCGAGAGTAGACGGATGTCAGATCTTACTCACACACAAATCATATTAAAGACCACATGAAATGACTTGATGAGCACAGTTTTTCCTGTCTCGACATATTTCCTGTTAAAACCAGAAGTTTGGGCGGAAAAAGTGATGGTTATCAGTGCATGAAATTTGGACTTGGTATAGAGCAAAGTTCAGCGCTCATAATGTGGGAATTTACATTTACATTTAGGCATTTAGCTGATGCTTTTATCCAAAGCGACTTACAAATATTAGGAGACAAAAATTTCCCACAAAAAATGTATTCGCTTGCAAATTAATGAATACCTAACAAATCAAACAAACGCTTTAACTTTCTGTCCCATCCTGTCAGAGTAATAAACAATGAAGTGACCAAAAATTTTTATTCAAATTACATTTCAGATGTTAAATATGATGTGTAAACCACTCATTGCACCTGGTTAATTTATTATTTTTAAACTACTGGGCTTTGTGCAATGTGTGTATCTACATGACAGTCAAAGTTAAAATATTTCAGAAATGTGCTTTTAAAAACCAAGATTTTATTTTTACATTTTCTTTATTTAGGGATTACTCATTATTACTCACTACAGTCACAATATATACATTTTGTCTGTGAATGGATTTTTTTAAAATATTTAATGGAATCGGAACCGAAATAATTCGCTCAGAACTGGAACCGGAAAATTTCTTACAATACCCAACCCTATCCCTCTATAATACACATTTCCTGTTTCTAGAGGATATTGTGCCTCTGTGGGCTTTATCATTGGTTTGACTCAACATCACTTCTTTATATGGCCAATTTGTTTAGTTATTGCTTAAACTGAGCGTGCGTGTAAAAAGATCTCCTTACATCTGGTGTTCTTGATTTCTGTGATTGAGTCACAGGAGTGTCCTTATGCTTTATGTGAGCATGTTGTATGAGGTTTAAACTAAAACACTGAAATTTTGTTCATGTTTTTTGTATGATCACATATCCACATTTGCGTTCTAAACTATTATGACTTTTTATAGATATGTAGCTAATGCGCATGCTAGGAGACTGGCTTTTTGCCTTTAGTTCACCTGTAATTCACAGTCTACATTAAGAAAATAGATGTTTTCCTTGTCTTATGCTTTTCTTTGGCTTGCTGCTACATTGCATTGCTGTAAGAGTGTTTCTGCACTGTGTGCTGTTTCACACATCTGCAAACATTCTTGCACTTTGACATAGATGAAACATCACTATAAAGTCAAATGAAGACGTCGGTTTGTAACTCTGTTTTATTGTTGGAGTGTGATCATGCCAGATCAAGGTTACTGACATGCAAACAGGATTCTTTTCTGACCCACATAAAACCAAAAAGACACTATTTATACCACAGCTGAAAACCGCTCACCATAACAGCTCATAACACAAATTGCTGTTTAACAGCTTGAGACATCCGAGCACCGTTTGACAAAAGTGCATTGACTTTTTGAGTTTTGTTCTGCATGCAAATATGCAAAGTTAACCTTACCTTAATTAGACTGTAAAAAACACAGATGTGAGCAAAGCTGTAAATGTAATCTTCAGAAGTTAATAATGTGTTGTGACACAGCTAATGTAGTTATACTGTCTGCCTTTGTTCTGAATACACAGGTCATCACTCCATTAATCTCAATTACTGCGGCTGGACAATAGACACATACACAGAGTTCACAAAGACTCTGTTCATTAATATATCTTTAGTTCTTTCATTTCCTTTAGTCTAGACACAGACATTGTTCCTGAAATGGATCTAGTTGGTCATTTATACCACAGCAAGCCTTTAAAACCATGACATATTTCCAGTTAATGTGAACGCTTTGAGAGATGTAATTGACCCGAATGTCAAAACTCTCTAAAAGATCATTTCACTTTAAAAGCTTATGAATGTAAGGCAACAGGATGTCACTATTAATATTTGATTCAAGTCTTGAATGCCTTTTTTCAAATTGAACCTCTTGCATTTACACTTACATGTATTCATTTAGCAGATAATATTTTGTCTAAATAGCCGACAATAAGCGTAATCTGTTTACGTGTAGGAAGGGAATTGAAGCTATAGAAAGATAAACTTCATAAACATCTTACATTGAAGAACATTTATTTTGAAGATGTTTTACAGTAGGTGTGTACAGGTTTTTATCATGCAGCATTATTATTTATGTTGATTATAAACTGATCCGATGTGTTTTCTAAATGCAATAGGAGTCATATTGAATACAAGCATCTTCTAAGTCAGAAGGTAAATGTAATAACAGTGTTTGAGAGCATGCAGAACACTAACATACACTAAGAGAGATCACATGACACGTGTGTACTGATCACACAGGGCATGTTGCTCATTAGTGCGGTGGAAAAGTGATGACAATCAAATAATGACATTTCTTAAAGAGACACATGTCCCATCAGATCATAAACTTGTTGGTTATTGGTGATAAGAGATTAATAGTGATCTGTATTAAGTTACAAGTATTTGGCAAAATTTATCTGTTTCAAAAATGTGTATCACAGATCTCATTCTGTATCGTCTGCTTTCTCTCTCCTTTGTTTTCCATAGCAGAGAGATTTTCCTTAGGAATGTTTTTGTCAGAGAGACAATGTTTTCTATTGTCTTTTGTGCTTGAAAGTGAGTTTTAACAGTACTTGGCTGTTACTTTCCCTGATCCAGCCTGTGGAGTTAAAGTAAATGCAGGCGAACATTACCACTGATTTAGGCCCAGTGTTACCAAACATCTAGTGTTTTTTTAATATGCTAAATGTTTTAATAAAAATGTGTTGTACAAATTCCAGTTAGCCATGACTATAAACACAATATACTCGATTAAGTGTTTATTTATTTACTGTTTAGTTAACTGCACCATCTTAATATGTTATAGGAGTATAGATATCACAATTATGTTAGGAATGAGATTATTAGAAATATTAAAACATGTAATAATGTAGGTATAACAGAGCTTTAGCAGTGTGTGTCTTAATCCAGACACAAAAATAACTGACTGCAGTCATTATACTGTCTATACACTTTCATATGGGCCTGCTTTGCCAGACAAGGGTTTAGATTAATAAACCTGTTTATAGTAGCACATTTAAGTAACTTTTATGAGTCTTAGAAAAATACATTACTGCTTTGCGTCTTGAGACAAAACAATAGCACTGACACATTTTAAGATGTGTTCTTGCAAGTTGTTAAAACGGATGAATGTGCATTTTAATCTGGGACTTCTCTGTGAAACCAGTCCATAGTGATTCATGCTGGTGCGTGAAATGACCCGGCATGTGCTGAACCAGCGGATGGGCAGACAGATGAAAACGTTTATAGTTTCTGTATTAATGTACATTTTTTCTGTAATATTTGTGTTGCAGGAGTAGCAGCGGCACGGTCGCATAGTGTCAGTCATGGTGGCGCTGTCGCTGAAGATCGGGGTGGGGAATGTGGTGAAGACGATGCAGTTCGAGCCCTCCACGATGGTGTATGACGCCTGTCGCATCATCAGGGAGAGAGTACCAGAGGCCCAGCTCGGCCAGCGTGAGTCACTTTTTTCTTGTTTGTTTAGTGTTAAATGAAACAAAAACCCTAGAAGTGTGATGGTGTCATATCCTATTCATTGCCATGTCTGAAGAAACACATTGCAAGCTCAAAGCTTAGTGATGCTGTCTGTTTTTAAAGCTATATATTGTTTAACACTCATCCTGATGCCACTGACAACAACACTAGTCAAATATCCAGCTTTGGCTTTTGGTATAATATTTCAGTTTTGGGCTTCCCATTTTGCCATTTGTTCTCCTCGCATTCACTTTTCCTCAAAGGGTGAAGTCAAATAAATACCAGAAGAGCCAAAAATACAGCGTAAATCAAGTGCAAGTTCACTGTTGCACTATAATGGGAGTGTATGAGGGTGCGGCTGAGACCCAGATGTTATGTAATAGTTCTCAGTGCTGGACAGACTCCTCTGCATACTTGTTCTAACCTGTGAGTCATTGGTCTCTTCGACGGACGCTCTCGTCCAAACCAAACAGCTTATGAAGAATGTGCAGCTGTCTTAAATAGCTTGCCTGTCAATGCTGGCATGTTACGTTATCTAATCCAGGAATGTAAATTATAGTGCAGTGGGTTGCTGTGATATGAACTGTACTTGTGTCGACTGAGAAGTAATTTGGGTCAAATTTGAGTCCGTGATTTTTACATGAATGATTATTTAGACCTAATCACTTGGGAAAAAGTCTTAAATGCAAGCATTTTTCTTGTAATCTTTTATTGTCAGAAAACCTGTATGACTTTTTTCAGTGAAACAAAGGATCCAAACTTACTTTAGCTTAGAGAAGACAAAAAGTCTTCAGAGATTTGTATGAGGAACGGACACAGTTAGGTCTTATGATAAGTGAAGGACATTAACGGCGAATAACATTCCTTGGAGCTGGCCAATCAGAATCAAGTATTTCACAGTGCCGTATAATAATAAACAATAATCTTCTCCTCCACCATCACTCTCAATTCTCTGTGATTGTTTCCCTTTTGTGTCAAATCTGACGCATCCAAACAAGAAACTTTTGCTGTATTTTACGTCTGTGACCTAAAGTGCTACATTAGTTTTAAATGGTATTGTTTTTTAAATAAAAAATAACGAACGGTCTTTGAAATGTTGTAAAAGAGCTTTTTCAGGTTAATAGCACCTTTGTTGTAGATGTTCTTAGAAGGTTGTGTAACTCTTCTGTCCTTCTGCAGCCAGTGACTATGGCCTGTTCCTGTCAGATGACGACCCGAAGAAGGGCATTTGGCTGGAGGCCGGCAAAGCCCTGGACTACTACATGCTGAGAAATGGCGTCAGTTTATTTATATTTTTACCCAACATGATTCTAAATTTAATTCATTCATTTTTAATGCAAGAGGCTGAATAAAAACCTGTATGTTTATGCCATCTGTAAGGCTGCGTTTCTATAAAGAGTGTTATGTGCATTGTTGTGTTTGGCAGGATACTCTGGACTACAAGAAAAAACAGAGGCCACTGAAGATCCGCATGTTAGACGGCACTGTTAAAACCGTAATGGTGGATGACTCCAAAATCGTCAGTGATATGCTTATGACCATTTGTGCCAGAATAGGTTAGTGACGTCTCTCTGGAAATAACATACAAGAAGGCATCAATGTTTGCCAAGGCACTAGAATAATTATTATCCTTGAGAAGTATGAATGCACTGAGATGAGAAAAACCACTGGGTGTTTCTTAGGCATCACAAACTATGACGAGTACTCGCTGGTGCGTGACGTGGGCGAGGAGAAGAAAGAAGAGACCACAGGAACGCTGAAAAGAGACAAAACCCTCCTGAGGGATGACAAAAAAATGGAGAAACTCAAACAGAAGCTTCATACAGATGATGAATGTATGCATGCATACGTGTTGATATGTATTTGTTAAAAACACAGCAGATTCAAATGAATTGAGATTGGTTGAATCTAGTGTAGTTGACTTCTGTGTGTGTGTGTAGTGAATTGGTTGGATCACGGGCGGACGCTGCGAGAGCAGGGCGTGGAGGAGTTTGAGATGCTTCTTCTCAGAAGAAAGTTCTTCTACTCTGACCAGAACGTGGATTCCAGAGATCCTGTGCAGCTCAACTTGCTTTATGTGCAGGTAAAGATTATAAACCTTCACGCTTCACTGGTATCATCAAATCAGTCCTGTGTCTTTGATGTTATTTCCGTCAATGGGAATTTTTATGACTGCTGATATCTAGTGATCTGGTATATAGTGGTAATAAATAGCAAATTTATGGTTGACATGTTAAGTGCTACGTGATTGTATTGGGCAGATTGCACATCATTTGTTCCTGTTTTTACTTTATCAGTAATCATTATTTTGAGGTAAATCAGTTGTTTGGATTACGCTGACTATCCCAAAGTAAAAGCTCATTGCTCCAACTTTGTCAGGTTGTATTGATGCATGTTATCTATGTTATTTTAATTTCAGGCCCGTGATGACATTTTGAACGGCTCTCACCCCGTCTCCTTCGATAAAGCCTGCGAGTTTGCTGGATACCAGTGTCAGATCCAGTTTGGAGACCACAATGAGTCCAAACACAAGCCTGGATTCCTAGAGTGAGCTCTCATTATCATTATTGGATCAAAACTTGCTGAAAACTTCATACATCACTTACCATTTCAGCTTAATTGATCACATTGCTTGAAATGTTCATTCTTACTTGTTGTGTCTCATCCAGTTTAAAAGAATTTCTCCCTAAAGAATACATCAAAAACAAGGGTGAGAAGAAGATCTTCCAGGTGAGGAGATGAAGGATTTATGAAGGAAAATCCATTTATGAAAACACTTCAAACATTTTTGGCCATTTGTTTATTTCTCTAGTGTTTATTTAATGGCCTGTGCATTTCTTGCAAACACTGTTAAACACTTTTTGCTTTTTGTCACTGCAAGGCACATAAAAACTGCCAGAACATGACCGAGATCGAGGCCAAAGTCAGCTATGTCAAACTAGCCCGATCTTTGCAGACCTATGGAGTGTCATTCTTCTTAGTCAAGGTAAATGGCACTCCTGAAATGAGCTCTGTTATCAGTAAGCTGGACTGCGCTGACGGTAATGTTATTAACTCTTTCAGGAAAAAATGAAAGGCAAAAACAAGCTTGTGCCACGCTTGTTGGGCATCACTAAAGAGAGTGTGATGAGAGTGGATGAGAAAACCAAAGAGGTGATACAGGAATGGAGTCTGACCAATATTAAACGCTGGGCGGCTTCACCTAAGAGCTTCACCCTGGTAATAATCACACTCATTATTATTCTCTATGCTGTTTCACACTGTTACATAAAGAAAAGAAAATTGACTTTAATGCAAATGGTGTTTTTTTACACCCCTAACAATTGTTCCCGTTTGGTTTATATTATGGATGGAAAGAAATAAGAAATGTTTGCCTCATTTGTTTGTACATTTTGATGGTACATTTCGATGCTTTATGTTTCAGGACTTTGGAGACTATCAGGATGGTTATTATTCAGTTCAGACTACTGAAGGAGAGCAGATTGCACAACTTATCGCCGGCTACATTGACATTATTCTCAAAAAGGTAATGTCCCATAAAAAACTGTTTGTAATGTTTCATTTAGTTTTCCGAAATCACTACATGATGCTTATTGAACACCATACTGGATATTCAGTCACTTTCAATCTGGATAATTCCACTCGGGTTCTCTTTTCATGTTTGGGAATTAGGAATTCTTCAACAAACTATGATTCTTATCCTTAGATCCTTCTCTTAAGCGTCTCACTGCACTCGCCGTGTCTGATTTATTTCTTTATTTGCAGAAAAAGAGCAAAGATCACTTTGGCCTGGAAGGGGATGAAGAATCAACCATGTTGGAAGACTCTGTTTCTCCCAAAAAGTGAGCCTCGCTCCGTTCACAGTTCATTGTGTAGTAATGCTGTGCTGTGTATTGTGGTGTTATTCAACGTTCTCTCATTAACATGGCACGTGTCTCATGTCTGTAGTGATAGTGAGCTGTAATGTGTGTTTTTTAGGTCGACAGTACTCCAGCAGCAGTTTAATAAGGTTGGGAAGGTGGAGACTGGGTCTGTGGCTCTGCCGGCCATCATCCGCTCCGGTGCGGGAGGTCCAGAGAGCTTTCATATGGGCTCTATGCCCCAGGCCAAACAACACATCACCACCGGACAGATGCATAAAGGACACATGCCTCCTCTGGTCAGAGATACTTAACTCAACTTAAATCATGTTTACAGCTGTAGAAATATCTAAACTAATACCCTAAACCTATAATGCGTTTAAGAGCACCTATAATGCCCTTTTACAGTCATACCAAAGCACAGAGCGGGCGGGCATTATGCAAATGTGTAACATGTCCATGGAAGTAAATTGATGACTACAACCCTTGCATTCGCTGTATTCCAAAAAACGGTTTCAGTTAGAGATGGTAACTCGCTTCATCGTGGATTTTAGTATTTGTAACTTTGCAGATCATTTACATGAACTAACACACACTTATAGACCAAAGGAAAGGTACAATCAGGAAAAGCGTAATAGATGCTCTTTATATCATCTGAATGACTTTGATTCAAGCAGGCCGTCCTGTGATGTTTGTGTGTTTCAGACATCAGCTCAGCAGGCTTTAACTGGGACCATTAACTCCAGTATGCAGGCGGTACGGGCGGTCCAGGCTTCCCTCGAAGAGTTTGACGAGCTGCCCCCTCTGGGCACTGATGCCGTAAGATGCATTATTATACATCTCTTTAAATCACTTAATAAACGTAATGATGATTGTAATTGTGGTGTGTAGAACATTATGTATGCATGTAAAAGACAAATGAGATAAAAAACATAAATTAGTTAGGCAAGTAAAATCTTATCTGCAAAATCGCAGTGCTCTCTCGCAGTATTCTTAATAAAGTCACTGTCTTACTGTCATCTAGGCATCTCAAGCTTGGAGAAAGAACAAAATGGATGAGTCCAAACATGAAATCCACTCTCAGGTGGATGCCATCACTGCAGGAACGGCCTCCATGGTCAATCTGACCGCAGGTGATGCCTCACAAACACGCTACAATCAGAGATTCTGTCTGCTTACTCCTCAATTCATGTGAAACTTTATTCTGTCCAAACAGTTCGGTCATGTGATTAAATGAAGTGTCTTACTCAGGTGACCCAGCAGAGACGGATTACACGGCTGTGGGCTGTGCCGTCACCACCATCTCCTCTAACCTGACAGAGATGTCCAAGGGTGTCAAACTTCTGGCAGCGCTGATGGAGGACGAGGGAGGGAACGGACAACAGCTGCTGGGAGCTGCTAAGAACCTGGCGTGTGCCGTGTCTGACATGCTAAAGACCGCTCAGCCCGCCAGTACTGAGGTATTACCTCGCTATTATTCCTGTCAAACAAAAAATTAATGATCTCTAAAAAACTTTGGCCGCTAGGTGTCAGTGCAACCTAAACATAGAAATGACCAAGTGTACCTTCAAATGCATATACATCTGTTTTTTACCAAGTTTTAGGACTTCACCGGCATATAAATGAGCAATGATATGTAAATGAGTTTTATAGATTTCTGTAATATAAAATGTTTATTTACAGTAATACTGTAATGTAAATGAAATGTACTTTTAATTTAAGAATGAATTGTGATTTATCATAGTGAGTAAGTATTGATTTGTATGTGTGTTTTCAGCCGCGTCAGAACCTCCTGCAGGCAGCTGGTAACGTGGGTCAGGCCAGCGGTGAACTCCTGCAACAGATCGGAGAGTCTGACGCTGATCAGCACTTCCAGGTCTCTCTCTCTCTCTCACACACACGCACACACACACACTGAGACTGTAAGTGTATTACATTAACCTGTGTGTTCTCATCAGTCTTTAGGTTCAGCAGCATTCATACAATCCAGACGGACACTCTGTTATAGTCAAATAATGGTAACAAAACATAGAAAGAGAAATTGATATTCACAAGCCAATCATACAAATGAATCTTTAATCAAACATTGTCACTTTTTAAAGAATTAATTATCTCATGATCACCATTTAATGGAGATCCTAATGGATATCGGCATGACACACGAGCCTGCTGTAATAACAGGATGGTGACGGGTCACTAGACTCTTATGTGGTCGGTTGTTCTGTACACATAAACCATTAGCCTGATGGAAATCAATCTTTTCATTAGATGTGTTTCTGTGTATGATAGTGCTGTCATACATTTCACAATTATATCATAATGAACTGTTGTGTGTCCAGACTCCAGACCTGTAATTATTACTTATGTCTTAAGAGAATGTACCGGATTAAATTCAGCTGAAGCTCTGTTCTGTCTTTTACCACATCTCTTACTTTGTAGAAATCATAGCAAACACATATACAGTAATGTACATTGGATTCTATGAGCTATTTTTATTTGTATTTATTCATTTTATTTTCTGGAAAAGGTTTCTTTAACAACCCTTCAGTACTAGATTTCCATTACACTGTGCATTACTGTGCTATTTGTTTGTTTTCACAAACTGAGGGATGAATTAAAATAACTGTGCTAATAACATTAACCACAAGAATTGTTCAAAACAAAACCGCTAGTTTTAGTTGAGTCTCTTATCACTCATAACACTCTCTGTCTGAAAGGGATGTGGCCTTATTGTTAATGACCTTATATGGACCCAACACTTATCAGAAATACACATTTGTGAACAGTTGAAGTTTAACGGAAACAGGACATTTGTTGATCTGTGTTAATGCACACAGTTGCGATCTTCCAGTACTGAATCTCCCATTACTTTACAGTTTACTGAATCTGTCGTGGCCATTTCTCCTGTATAAAACTAATATATGCATGTTATAATATATCAACTAAAATCTAATACTGGTGGATAGAATCAGCAAAGATTTAAAGTGTTTAAAGTCAATAAAACATTGTGTCTGGTCTTACTCAATAAAATCATTAATGGTGTAATTTTTTACTTTTAAAATTGTGTTTTGTCAACATTTGCAGAGAAATCAACAAATAATTAAAGTAATTTAAATCGTCATTTAATCGTGATTCAAGTGGTGTTCATCACCAATAGGTAGTCTGGCTGTGTAATGTGTCTGAAGGTTAATGTTGTGTGTTTCAGGACATGCTGATGCAGTTGGCGAAGGCTGTGGCGAATGCCGCCGCGGCTCTGGTGTTAAAGGCAAAGAATGTGGCTCAGAAAACTGAAGATTCAGCCCAACAGAACCGAGTGATCGCTGCTGCCACCCAGTGTGCCCTCTCCACATCACAGCTGGTGGCCTGCACACGGGTGAGACACTAATGACCGTTAAATGTTGTGTAGTGTGCTTCTATATTATACACCTTTGCGGTTTTTGTGGTGAGCCTTTCTTAGTGTTATGAGTATTGTCCAGTGGGGAGAGTAGAACTGTAGGTAAAACCATGTTTAATTCATAGGCTGTTGTGTTAGAAATATTTAAGAATTGTCCTTGATTGACCATAATTGATTTCATTTTAAAGACTATAATTTCATTTTAAAGCTTAAAATCTGGAAATATTGACCAACTCCTGGCGAGTGCTTATTAAATAGATAACAAAGTGGAAGCATTCAACTTGCTTGACTAACTTAAACACATATAATCAAGCTGGGTAATACATTCACATTTTAATTTCGCAACTTATGAAGCGTTAAAATATCCATTAAAATTACATATTAAAACTAGTGTAGGAACTAGCAAATGTAAATTACATGATTGTATAGAATATTAAGAATATATATTTAAATACAGAGATACATTACCATTTTACGTACTGAATTTATTGACATGTTGCATATTACATTCTAAATAAAAAAATGGTCACAGATATGCTTTCATAATATTAATCTGTGAAACATCATACAGATTAGACAGTCATAGCTCGTATGTCCTTTTAAAGGTCTCTAGATGGTAAAAAAAAAAGCATATTTGTGTGTAATACCATTTTTTCGTCATGTTCTTACTTGTAACTTTACCAAATGTCTGATATCTTCTTTGTTTCTTATATGTTCTATTCTTAATCAATGAAAATAATAACAGCAAATAATAACTGTAATGCCAAGCGCAAGTTGTCAAGTGCTCCAAGTTGTAGTCGCATGGAATAGCCAGTCTGAGCCATTGCTTTTGTGTTTGTTCTGCAGGTGGTGGCACCCACCATCAGCTCACCTGTCTGTCAGGAACAGCTCATCGAGGCAGGAAAACTGGTGGCCAAGTCTGTGGAGGGCTGCGTGGAAGCGTCACAGGGGGCGACCAATGACGAGCAGCTGCTCAGACAGGTGGGCGTGGCTGCAACAGGTGTCACTCAGGCTCTTAATGAGCTCCTGCAGCATATTAAACAGTACGCCAGCGGAGGAAAGCCAATCGGACGACACGGAGAGGCCACCGACCGCATCCTGGACGTGACGGATAACATCTTCAGCTCAATGGGAGATGCAGGTATGATGGGAGGCGTTGGAGCAACTGTTGGGCAGTTGTAGCCTAGTGGTTAGAGAGCTGAACTTGTGATCAGAAGGTCGCTGGTTCGATTCCCAGTAGAAAGACACTTCATCCCCTGTTGGTCACTGGTCACTTGTAAGTCACTTTGGATAAAATAAGTCTGCTAAGTGTTTTTTTGAGAAAACACAAGTGGTGGTTATATATTTACAGTATATACACATTATTACACGCACTTTACAATAACATGCATCTGACATCGTCTTTGTCTCTTATATTTTATCTTGATGAATTCAAATGTTAACAGCAAATAATCTGTAACGCCAAGTGCTCCAAGTTGTAGTCGCAGTATAGAGACATTTATTAAACAGATATTTGTATTATACGTAAATTAAAGTGTATAAAATGTGCAGGGATGTATTGACATATGTAAATATCATATGTGTTGTAGGTGAGATGGTGCGTCAGGCACGGATACTGGCTCAGGCCACCTCTGATTTGGTTAATGCCATCAAGGCGGACGCAGAAGGCGAGACTGACCTCGAGAACTCCCGCAAACTCCTGTCTGCAGCCAAACTGCTGGCCGATGCCACCGCCAAAATGGTGGAGGCTGCGAAGGTGGGACGTGAGCCCCCTCAGTGTGTGTTCGTGTAAACGCTGGTGAATCCTTGGTGTTAATGGTTAATGTTGTGTGTGTGACCCCAGGGTGCTGCTGCTAATCCAGACAGTGAGGAACAGCAGCAGAAACTGCGTGAAGCTGCAGAGGGTCTGCGCATGGCCACCAATGCAGCTGCACAAAACGCCATTAAAAAGAGACTCGTCAACAAACTGGAGGTGAGGATGCATTCAACCTTCAGAAAGATCAAGATTTCCTCTCACTTCTAATGCAATTGCCTGTTTTTCATGCGCTTTAAAATTCTTGCCAGTATCATAAAGGTTGAGGTATTTACACCTCAGAGCTTCAGTTTCTCAAAGAACTGGTCACAACATGTTAGAAAGAAGAGAGTTTCACAATCTCCAGGCCTGTTTCTAATCATGTGTGTTTGTTTTACACTGTTTAAACTTTCATTATTTGCAGTAAGATTGGAGCAGAACATTTTAAACAGATTTTGGCCATGTTTAGTAAATTCTATGGTATGAGTTTAGGGAAACAAGAATGTTGCATTTTGTTTAATATAATGACATGCACACATGTCAGTGTTGCTTCCCAGTTCACTGGTTCAGAGTTTCTTTGCACTCATAGTGACTATATTCACTCACATGTTCAGATGATCTTGCATTCAGCGAAATAGGATGCTTTGAGATCTGAAACTTTACATGCAGTATTCAAACAAATCGTAATGTCTAAAACATCAAATGAGGTTGTTAAATCTGAAAAAAAGGTTTTGCCCTGCAAACACGGCACAGAAAAAATGTGCATTAACAGAATAAAATGTAACACAAGATAACAATACTGTAATATATGATCATAAATTAGAGGAATCCGGCACATATAGTATTATTGTAGTAGTCTGTCAAATACTTTAGGACATTCTTAAATACCTTTTTTCTAGTTTTTAAATCTTGAATGCTAGTTTAAAAACTTGATCTTGTCTTGAGAAGGTTGCATTATCCTTTTCTGCAGGTTTTAAAGCATAAACACATTTTGGTCGTTCTGTGTCACTAGTACTGTACTGTAGGTACAAGTTTAGGCATACTCGAATAATACAAAAATGTATGATTATCGGGGCATAGCTATTAATATGTTTCTTTAAGGTCTTTCTCAGTAATTTAGTGCATTAAATTAATTGTCTAAAACGTATGTTTGTGTTTGTCAGAATGCAGCGAAACAGGCCGCAGCAGCTGCCACTCAGACTATAGCCGCCGCCCAGAATGCTGCTTCCTCCAATAAGAACCCTGCAGCCCAGCAGCAGCTCGTACAGAGTTGCAAGGTGAGACACCCACTTCCTGTTTCTGTAGGGTCAAAATGAGTTCACCTGCGCTCATATGCATAACTGATGGGGAAACAATGGCATCAACGTGCAATATACAGTACATGCAATAATAACTAAATACCCCTTTATAATCATTTTACTCTTATTTTTTTATTAAAAAAAAAAATTCTATTAATTACTGATTTTGCATGAAGTGACATTTCTTCCATTGTGGTGTATGGTTGTTTATGCAGTAATTGTATAATCACAAACTCCTAACCAGATTAGTGAACTGAAATGTGGCGCATTGGTATAATTTGACACAGGTGGTGGCAGATCAGATCCCTCAGCTGGTTCAGGGTGTAAGAGGCAGTCAGGCTCAGCCCGACAGTCCCAGCGCCCAACTTGCCCTGATCGGAGCCAGTCAGAACTTCCTCCAGGTTCTGTTCACACCTTCACTTACTCTTATTAAGAGCAGATCTGCATTCATTTCTTAAACCGGTGATCATGTCTGTTGTGTTGCAGCCCGGGGCGAAGATGGTGACGGCAGCCAAAGCCACGGTTCCCACCATCAGCGATCAGGCATCTGCCATGCAGCTCAGTCAGTGTGCCAAAAACCTGGCCAGCGCTCTGGCTGAACTTCGCACAGCTGCCCAGAAGGTACGATGTCAGCGTTTTATATTAAAGATCTCAGTGTGATAGATGGATGTCTTTCTAAAAGGTTTGTGTCTCTCTCTCAGGCGCAGGAAGCGTGCGGTCCTCTTGAGATCGATAATGCTCTCACAGTGGTCCGGGGGCTGGAGAGGGACATGCAGGAGGCCAAAGCTTCAGCCGCTGAGGGCAAACTCAAACCTCTGCCTGGAGAAACTGTGAGTGTGAATATATGCATTTGTGCACACGTTTGCAGGTACACTCCCAGTCAAACAAATGATGCATGTTATACATATCAATCAGACATTCTATGAGCGTTTGCTGACATGTGCTTTGTGCATTTAGTTGGAGAAGTGCTCTCAAGATCTGGGCTCCAGCACTAAAGCTGTGAGCTCCGCTATCGCTCAGCTGCTCAGTGAAGCTACACAAGGCAATGAGAACTATACAGGTAACTCCATCATCATCGGCATAGCAGTTAAACCTATTCAGATGCTGAGAATCCAAACTCCAGAGTATTTAAATATGGTTTGGCATGTTTGTCAGGTATGGCCGCTCGTGATGTGGCTCAGGCACTGCGCTCTCTGGCGTCCGCTGCTCGCGGAGTGGCCGCCACTACAGAAGACCCTCAAGCCCGTAACGCCATTCTGGACTGCGCCGGAGACGTCATGGACAAATCTGCCAGCCTTATCGAGGAGACCAAGAGAGCTGTTGCCAAACCGGGAGATCCGGACAGTCAGCAGAGACTGGCCCAGGTTAAACTCAACTTGAGTACTTCATAATGATACCGCAGTGTGGGTTTAATTCAGTAACAAAGCCTCCCTGTTAATTGCTGATGCAGGGACGACGTGCTCATGTTTGTGAGAAGAAGATTGCCTGTTATGTGTCTATGATTAGTATCATTGAACAGGAAGCTTAAACGTTGTGTTGATGAACTGTGTGTGTGTGTGTGTGTATGTTCAGGTGGCTAAGGCTGTGTCTCAGGCTCTGAATCGCTCCGTCAGCTGTCTGCCCGGTCAGAGAGACGTGGATAACGCCATCAGAACTGTAGGGGAAGCCAGCAAGAAACTACTGTCTGACAAAGTGAGTTTCATGGTGTCATTTCAGATTGACAATGTTGCCATTTTATTCCTCGTCATGTTGCATACTGTTTTTAGGCAGTGTGATAATTCGATTCCTGTCTATATTGACGAGCAAGAATAGGCCAAGACCTTATTTTGAATCAGACGATATAGTGATCTTAGAAAACTAGAGGAATATTTCTGGTTCACCAGATTTCATATCGTCATCCTTCTATTGACACATGAACCAAATATCATTATAGGAACCGGAAAGATTCACAGCGAGTTTAAATGTGGTTTTGTCTTTAGTTTCCGGCGAGTGGGAGGAGCTTCCAAGAAGCTCAGGCCAATCTGAACGAGGCAGCGATTGGACTGAACCAATCAGCCAATGAGCTTGTGCAGGCATCCCGCGGCACCACCCAAGACCTGTCCAAAGCCTCCGGGAAATTCGGACAAGACTTTAACCACTTCCTGCAGGCTGGCGTGGATATGGCTGGACAGTCCCAGGTATGGACAGACAAATCGACGTGTTAAGACGTTGAATGGAATTTGATACAATTGGATGCAGATTATCATTAGGACATAGTTTCTGAGAGAATAATAAGATGTGAGTGATTTCTCCTCTCATCCTTTACTCTGTAGTCTAAAGAGGACCAGACTCAAGTGGTCACCAACCTCAAGACCATCTCCATGTCCTCCAGTAAACTCCTGCTGGCCGCTAAAGCTCTGTCCACAGACCCCAACTCGCCTAACCTGAAAAACCAGCTCGCCGCTGCCGCTCGGTTAGACATCTGTACACTATCTTATCCTGTCCTATTCCAACATATCTGACAATTAAACATAATAGGCAGGCAGGTTTTGAAACAGAATTCTGTAAGATGTTGTGTCATGGCAGGATAGTGCAGCACACACACACACGGCTCTCTTCTTTTGACATGCATTACGTAAGTGGCATACTCGCTTTCATACACATTTGGGTTAGAATTAGCAGAGTTATGTAATGTCTAATGGGCAACTATAATAGCACAGATGTGCTGGTGTGTGAGGAGAAAACTCCAGCTGTTAATGGCTCACACTGTGAAAAGTGCCATTACTCGCTCACAGCATCACAACACTAAAGAGAGAGAGTGTATCAGTGCGTGGTAACACATGTGGGTGGGATGTTTCTCTCAGCGCTTTCTCTCTCTATTCCTTTCCTCGCTGACATCTCTCTCTCTCTCTCTCTCTCTGATGTCTCTCTGTGTGTCTCTCTCTCTGTAGCGCGGTGACAGACAGCATTAATCAGCTGATCAGCATGTGTACCCAGCAGGCTCCGGGACAGAAGGAGTGTGACAACGCTCTGCGCGAGCTCGAGGTTCTTCTCTTACTTTATCATTTCATTCGAGAGTTTCATTTCTCTCATTTCTGCACCAATGATGGCAATGTTTTACTGAAGAATCATCTGTAACTTATCTGTACTAATCTGTAGTTTGTGGTTTTAGAAATGCCTGCAATAGTACAGATGTTTTAATGACATTGTTTACGAGGTAGTACTGTATTTAGGATTTGTTTTAAAGTATTCTTGCATTCATCTCAAACTATTTCATGTGTGTGCAGACGGTTGGAGGAATGCTGGAGAATCCCACAGAAGCGGTCAATGATATGGGTTACTTTGACTGTATTGACAGCGTTATGGAGAACTCAAAGGTGATTGGGCTCTCACAATGAAGCAAACTTACCTGTTGTAATGTGTAGCGCTGTGTTAATGTTGATGTGGGTTTGTGTACAGGTTTTGGGTGAAGCCATGGCTGGGATTTCCCATAATGCCAAAAACAGTAACTTACCAGAGTTCGGAGACTCGGTCAGTTCAGCATCTAAAGCGCTATGTGGCCTCACCGAGGCAGCCGCTCAGGTGAAAACTCTTTTCCTTTATTTTCAATATTTTTACAGTGCGTTGTTGTTAATTTCTCTTATTTATGTTTTCGTTTACACTTTATACACACGTGTGAAGCAGAAACTTGTGATAAGTTTGGTAATGAATCATATTAAAGCGCATCATTCAACACGCCGACTGACCGATGGATCTGTCGCTCACAGGGCTCGTATCTGGTGGGTGTTTCTGACCCGAACAGTCACGCTGGGCAGAAGGGTCTTGTGGACCCTTCTCAGTTCGCCAGAGCCAAACAATCCATCCAGATGGCATGTCAGAACCTCGTGGATCCGGCCTGTACCCAGTCTCAGGTAACAGATTGATTCAAATGGATGTCTTACACTATCTATACCTTCACATTTGGTCAAATGTTACATTTGTCTTATTTGTCAAGGTCCTCTCTGCTGCCACAATTGTTGCCAAACACACTTCGGCTCTGTGCAACGCATGCAGACTCGCCTCCTCCAAAACATCCAACCCTGTTGCTAAGAGACAGTTCGTCCAGAGTGCCAAAGAGGTGGCGAACAGCACGGCCAACCTCGTCAAGTCCATCAAAGTGGGTTTAAAGACTAACGTCTGTTTCTGATCTAGAATTACGGTGAGCGTAACTGTCTTTTTGTGTTGTTACGTCAGGCGCTGGATGGAGCATTTAACCAGGAGAACAGACAGAAATGTAAGGAAGCCACCGGGCCGCTCATCGAGGCTGTGGACAATTTAACCGCCTTCGCTTCCAACCCGGAGTTTGCCAGCGTACCTGCTCAGATCAGCCCTGAGGTACGCCATTCACAGCTCTGGCGCTTCTCTGTGACCATTCGCTTTCATTGTATTAACGCCGTCTGTGGTCGTAGGGTCTGGCGGCGATGGAGCCCATCGTGGCAGCTGCCAAAGCCATGCTGGAGAGCTCTACAGGCTTGATCCAGACGGCCCGCTCGCTGGCTGTCAACCCCAAAGACCCGCCCAAATGGTCTGTGCTAGCCGGACACTCCAGAACTGTGTCTGACTCCATAAAGAAACTCATCACCAACATGAGGTATCCACACAACTCTGACACATCTCTTCTGATGTTTTACTTTTGAACTCATCATTGATCATGTGTCATGGTATTAGGGAAAAAGCTCCTGGTCAGAGAGAGTGCGACGACGCCATCGAGGTTCTTAATAACTGCATTCGTGAGGTGGATAAGGCCTCGCTGGCGGCCATCAGTCAACAGCTCACACCTAGAGATGACATCTCACACGAGGTGAGCCTTCACAGGACTCACTTACTAAAGCTCCTGTCTAAACTGTTTGCCAAGACAAATTTTCTATAATGTAAAAATGCATTTTGCTTCTTTAGAGTAAATCATGCTTCTGGCAATTGTATTGTATATGTATGCAAGTTATTCGAATACTGTGTTGTGTCGTAGGCTCTGCATGAGCAAATGGCAGCATCAGTGCATGAGATCAGTAACCTGATCGAACCGGTAGCCATCGCAGCCCGCGCCGATGCCTCTCAGCTGGGTCATAAGGTGACACCGCTCAGCCCACATTCATCCTTCACTCTTCAGAGATCTCTCTAGATGTTCACCTGATGCTGATCTCGTGCTGTTGTCTCACAGGTGTCTCAGATGGTCAGCTACTTTGAGCCGTTGATCATGGCTGCCATCGGTACGGCGTCTAAGATCTTAAACAGCCAGCAGCAGATGAACGTGCTGGATCAGACAAAGACCCTGGCTGAGTCTGCCCTTCAGATGCTCTATACTGCCAAAGAGGCTGGAGGAAACCCTAAGGTGAGACCACACCTGTGCTTAAGCGTTTATTATACACACACGATGTCCTCCAGGCTCACAGTACTGTGTGTTTGTGTGCATTCAGGCGGCTCACACACAGGAGGCTCTGGAGGAGTCCGTTCAGATGATGAAGGAGGCCGTGGATGATCTGGCAGCCACTCTGGCGGAGGCGGCCAGCGCTGCGGGAGCCGTGGGCGGAATGGTCAACTCCATCACTCAAGCCATCAACAAAATGGAAGACGGTCCGGGTTTCGAACCAGAAGGGACGTTTGTAGATTATCAGACCACGATGGTGAAGACGGCCAAAGCCATTGCTGTCACGGTTCAGGAAATGGTAAAGACTCTGAAAGTTTAGGTTTAGTAATAATGACAGATCAGTTGTCATCAGATCAGTTGATATTCTTAAATGAGGTTTTTTTTAAATGTCAAAATGTGCTGTGCCAGGTTACAAAGTCCAACACCAACCCTGATGAGTTGGGCGGTTTGGCCAATCAGCTGACCACAGAGTTTGGTGATTTGGCGTCAGAAGCCAGATGTGCGGCCATGACTGCAGAGAGTGATGAGGTAAAAACACATACAGGCTCTTCTGTCACTACAATAGTGTCCCTTCTATGCCTTTTGATCTAAAAGTCAAAATAAAATCGAAATTTTGTTTATTTGCTTTTTTAGATTAGTCCTTTCCGTACTTAACAAAAAACATAGACAAAGCTACGCATACTGTGTTATGTTAACCAGTTTGGCTGCACTTTTGTTGTTTTGTTTGTTTCTTATTTGTTTCTCATTTGTCAAGTCACTTTGGATAAAAGCGTCTTAATTAAATGTAAACATATGTACCACCAAGCCGACTAATTTTTAATCAGCCGACTAATCAGCTGCTTTGTTCCAAAAGTCAAGTACAAATCAGGATTTGTAGTATCTGTAACACTGGTGTTGTGTTGTATTTCGTCTAGATCGGCTCTCACATCAGGAAACAGGTGACAGAGCTGGGCTACAGCTGTACTGGTTTGGTGAGTAAAGCCGGAGCTCTGCAGTGCAGTCCAAACGACTCCTTCACCAAGAAAGAGCTCATCGACAGCGCACGCAAAGTCTCTGAGAAGGTGACGCTCGTCCTCCTTATTCTTTTATCTCTTGTCTAACTTTGACTTTATTTGACTTACAGATTGATCATGTCTGTATTTTGGTTGGCAGGTGTCTCACGTGTTGGCGGCTCTTCAGGCGGGTAATCGCGGCACTCAGGCCTGCATCACTGCCGCCAGCGCCGTGTCGGGAATCATCGCAGATCTGGACACCACCATCATGTTTGCCACAGCAGGAACTCTCAACCGAGAGAACGCAGAGACGTTTGCAGACCACAGGTGCTGGACTACATCTGCCTCAAAACAATAGTTCATTCCTTACCTGCGAGTTGTCTCATGGACATTATAACGAGGTGTTTAATAGCTTTCTGTGTCCTGTGATGTTTTAGAGAGCACATCTTAAAGACGGCTAAAGTTCTGGTGGAGGACACGAAGATGTTGGTGTCGGGAGCCGGAGCGAGTCAAGAGAAACTGGCCCAGGCCGCTCAGTCCTCCGTCAACACCATCACTAAACTAGCTGACGTGGTCAAACTGGGAGCAGCGAGTCTGGGCTCTGAAGACCCTGAGACGCAGGTACTGCCATCAGCACCACATTCATTTAAAACATGGAAAAGGATTTCATACAAAATCCAGCTGACCAACTCTTGTGTTGAGCATGTGTGTGTGTTTGTGTGTGTGGTTCAGTCTTGTGCTTGGCAACCAAATCCTCTGCTTTTAGCTGTTTCTATGGCAACACTGTATAATTCATCTCATATTCTAGAGTCCTGTGTTTAGCCATCACAGCAGTAGGCTTTAATTACACCAGCATCATTTTTGTTAACTTATCATACTTGGTAAAACATTATCTTCAGACAAATAATGATTTAAGCTTTTTATAAGTCCTAAGGATATTATTCTCATTTGGCAAAGGCAACAGCAAATGTAAAGTAGTTGTGTAATGCAGTTTTCCGAACGTTTTCCTGTATTGTAACTGGGCAATTCCAGCATTATGGACATAATATTTTTTTGTCAAAACCTGGAATATAAATTCTTGCAAAATTTGATGTTTTTTAAACCCTTGTTGATAAAGTCCAGAGATCACAAAATGTCAGTCTATACACAAGTTATCTGTTTCAGAAAGTGCATACTTTGTGGGATTTCTGAAAAATGCACAAATCAAAAGCGATAATAGCCAAAAAATGGAGACGAGTGATGACTCTTGTAAATGACTCTTTAAAGAACATAAAATGAGATCATGTTCTTGTCATGAAAATAGCCATGGACGCTGGCATAGCGTTAAAAAGTCAAATAACATATAAAATAGTATACTTTTATTTTCATTTTGATTTTGATGTGTTCATTTGTAAAGAATATGTTGTGTGTCATCTCTGTCAGGTTGTTCTGATCAATGCTGTGAAGGACGTGGCGAAGGCTTTGGGTGATCTGATCAGTGCCACTAAAGCAGCTGCTGGTAAACCTCATGATGATCCAGCCATGTTACAACTCAAGAACTCTGCTAAGGTACAGAATCATAAAAACAACAGTCCTGATCATTACGGATGTCTTACTATATTATCATTTTATTTTGAATGCCACATACATGATTATGCATTAAAGTTTCAGAAGTTTTTAACTGTTATGGATACATGTTTGTCCTCAGGTGATGGTGACAAACGTGACGTCTCTGCTGAAGACGGTGAAGGCCGTGGAGGACGAGGCCACTAAAGGAACACGAGCTCTTGAGGCCACCATAGAGCACATCAAACAGGAACTGGCTGTAAGAAACACAGCAGAACTAAACACAGAGCAGAAACGGCTTCCAGCGACAAGCGGTTTTTGTAAGTAGCGTGTTTTGTTTTCCGCCAGGTGTTCAGCAGTCCCGATCCTCCATCAAAGACGGCCACTCCGGAGGAGTTCATCCGCATGACAAAAGGCATCACGCTGGCCACGGCCAAAGCCGTTGCTGCTGGAAACTCCTGCCGTCAGGAGGACGTGATCGCCACCGCTAACCTGAGCCGAAGGGCTGTGGCTGATATGCTTCACTCCTGTAAGGTGAGATGAGCCATGTACATTATCTGTCAAGACAGTAAGTCACATGATGTACATCAGATGATTTGAGCAGAATGCTTTTCATTTGTGCTTTGTGGACCGTTTCATTTTTTAAACCTGTTTAACTGTCATCGTTCCTCAGGAGGAACACCCATGTTATTTCCCTATTCACTGGAATTTTAATCTGATCATGACAAACTATAAAGTAATGATGAAAAACTTTGACAAATTTTCATAACAATAAGCATTAAAAAAATTATAATGTTACTGTAATTTCTAAAAATACCTAAAAAAAAAAAATTGTAGTTGGGCAGTGCATTTTCATGTTTATACTCAATTTCTGCAGTGACAGTTTTCAGGTTAAAAGAACAAAAGCACAAATATCTAAATTAATTCATGACTTGTGTCACACACAAACGATTAAGTTTATATTAAAATCCTGTAATGTTATTATGAATCTCATTGGTTTTTGCATGTCTCGTGACAAAACGCGCAAATGACAACTAGTCACGAGCACCAATGAAATTCTGAGGTGTCATAGTGCCTCATTTTTGGACTTTTTATGTATTGATTGCAAAAAATTTGCTTATAATTTTAATGTTTTTTTCTCATAAACTTCACTTTGGAAGAACAAATTGATTCACTAAATAAAATCTGTTGAATGACTTTTAATAGCTATATATGTGCTGCTTTTTGAAGCTTTAACATTGTTGACCTTGAATGCGATTATACCATTACAACATTTGAATCTAAAATGAATAGTTTGTGTTAAACTGAAGGAAAGAGTCATATACAGCTGGGATGGAAGAGTAATATTACTTTAATCAGATATTTGAATCTTTCAAGGTTTTTTGTAGTTGCACGTGATGTCATTTTCAGTCAGATCTGATTGGACGAGCAAAGAGTGCTAATGCTTTCTGTAACTTCCTGCTTTGGCTTCATACCACAATAAGCCATATACTTTTTGTGGCATAAGGTTTTCATGCACTCATAAGACTATGTTGAATTTTGTACTTAATGCAGGACTATTAAAGTGAACTGCTAAAGGATCAGTCGGCCCTTTAGCTTTCAACACACAGTAGTATCTGAAATCTGTAATAAAAGTAATTTTAATCTAAAAGCAATCAATTTTAATGTAATGATTTTAATTAACATTTTTATCTAATATCAGTTTTGAAATGGTTTTATTAATGGTTTTAATGGTTTTATTTTCCTGATGTGTTTTGCACAGCAAGCAGCGTTTCACCCTGAGGTGAGCCGTGACGTTCGGGCCCGAGCCCTGCGCTTCGGCTCGGAGTGCACCACAGGATACTTGAGTCTGCTGGAGCATGTGTTAGTGGTGAGTTTAAACTAATAAACACACACAAACACTCACCGTGACCTCATGTCGGGTCATGTGACAGGTTTCACACACAATCCTGTTTCAAAGGCTTCTTCAGTATGCATCCTTCTCCCCGGGCTGTGAAGGATTAAACAAACGGATCCTTAAAAGCCTAGCCTGCCCCAAAGATTCATTACACGCCAGTGACCACTGGATATTTTTAGCAAACATTTAAAAGTCCCTGTCGCTGTTTTATTACAATATACTGTATATGTGTGTGTATATATATATATATATATATATATATATATATATATATATATATATATATACAGTATATACACAATATAATGTTTCTGCTGCATTACTGTGTATTGTGGATTTTGACTTGACTGTATATGTTTGGGGTTTGTTAATTTGATACACTTTTTTTATTCTGTGAATTAAAATGTCTGACTCCGTCTGTGTTTCAATGAGTCAGAAACATCTGTGCAGTGTCCCGCTGCGGTCACTAGCTTTGGCTTTGAGCGGCAGGGCTAGACTGTCTCATTTTGGTTTAGATCCAGCCTTTGGATTGGGATGCAAATAAATGATAACAGGTGCAAGGTTTTGTCTCAGATGTGGCATCTTTATGAAATCCTTGTTTCTTTTTGGTCAGTCGCTGCATTCATTGGTCAGAGATTTCTGAATAATAACCAGTATCTAAAGAAACACCGTTTAACTACCTCTCATGTTTTCAAAACTGCTTCTTATTTCCTTTACAAGGAAGCGTTTAATGGCCACATATATTGTGTTAGGATTTTGTTTGTTTCTAGATATATATTTTTTCTCACATGAAATATGAACTATTAATTCACAGGGTTTGTATTTTATGTCCATTTATTACATGGCTATCAGCAAATGTATTAGCAGTGTAATGTCCGGTCAGATGGTCACAGTCACACTCCTCCACATCTGTCCATTACATATGAAATATTCAGACAGGAAAAGCCCATATAAGAGAACACAAAACTGATTTCTTTTCATGCTGATGTGAGACATTAATTGTCAATGTTTTCATCCTTCATTTTCTGTGTGTGTTTACTGTGACAGCCGGTGAGTAAAACTGGATTGTGCATGTGAAAGTCTGTTTTGAAACGCATCCCAGTATATAATGCATTGCTGTTTTGTGTTTATGAGTTTACCATCATTCAAACTTTCAGTTAAATGTTAAACGTTTCATTCATTAGAAGATCTTTATTCGGTATTCTATTAACGTAAACAATTACTCCAAATGTTTAGATATAGGTCCATTTACTAAAGGTCCAGTGTGCATCTGATCCGCATGGGTTGACATGATATGATTTGTGGAAGCATTAAACATTTTGTTTTATCATGGCGATGGGTGTTAAGGATATGTGCGTTATGAGTATTTATAATTGAGCTACAAAAGTTGTGGGGGACAGGGATGGACAGACAATTGTTGAGCTTTTATAGACCGTGTGTGTGTGTGTGTGTGTTTGGTATTGTCTGCGTCATTCCCGGCATTCCTGCTCAGGCCCAATCTTTTCTTAGCCGTCTATTCCAAACCAGTGACTCTGTGGAACAGGTGTTTGGCATTAGCCTGAAGGACACTGCGAGGACACACACACACACACACACACGGTCTCATAGCTCAGGAATCACTGTAGATTAGTGTCTTCTGTCAGATCAGCAGCTTCTCTCAGCATGTGTATGATGTGTGTATGATCTCTGTCCACAGATCATTCAGAAACCCAGTCATGATCTCAAACAGCAGCTGGCTAACTACTCCAAACGTGTGGCCGGCTCGGTGACGGAGCTCATACAGGCCGCCGAGGCCATGAAAGGTACACGATATATACACTCACTGTTTCACAGCCGTTCCACACTGACCGATATGTTGCTAAAAATGTATACTGGATTTATTGACCATTGTTACCTATAACCATGACAAAAGAAGCTAATTAAACGCCATGCTTCAACAAGTGTACTCGGACTCCTCAAAATGAATCCATCAAACTCTTAGGTCAGATGGACTCGTTCTGCAAACTGGACTCGTGTCCTCTGAGGATTATCGTGTGTAGATTCAGGGCTTCTCTCATATTGCTTGACCTTTCACCTGTCCATCGGTTCAGCTCGGGTGTCTCTGTCTGGACCTGCATCATGAACCCAGCGTCCCAGCAGGATTTATCTGGGATTAGCCCTGCCGTCCATTACTGAAAGTGATCTGAGAGCTTGGGGTGATAATGCCCAGATCCTGATTTAACGCACGATGAGAGACACTTGAGGAGGATCTGTGTGTTAGAGAGAGCCTTAAAGATGCAGCACCGCACTATTAGAATATGGAGAATATAGTTTCATACAGATATGTAGAAAATACTTTATCAAAACGAAACATTCATGTTCACCATCTCTCAGTTAAACAGGCTTTAGGCGATGATTTGTCATAACCACGCTTCTGTTTCTGTAGGTACGGAGTGGGTGGACCCCGAGGATCCCACCGTCATCGCCGAGAATGAGCTGCTGGGAGCCGCTGCCGCCATTGAAGCTGCCGCCAAGAAACTGGAGCAGCTCAAACCCAGAGCCAAACCCAAGGTGAGCAGACATTCACCCCCGTCAGCAGCTGATGTCAGTCATATAAAGGCTTTATGCTGTAAAACCTAATGGATAAAATTAACCTTAATCAAAGTTTATATATAACCACAGTAGAAATAGCAACTTTACGAGCTAACTTTATTTATTACATTTGGGCAATTCCGGCCTCGTGAACGTGACATTTTCAGTCAAAACTTAAAATAGAAATTGTCACAGAATATAAGACGTGGTTTATGGAAAAAAAGAACATACGTTTATGAGAGGAAACATACTCTGTAGGATTTCTGTAAATTAAAATACACAAACCAGCAGTAGTAATACCTAACAAATGCAGAAGAGATGACTCTTCAAAGAACATCAAATAGGTCTTTTATTTTACATTATTATTTTTATCAAAAATTGCTTTTAACAAAGAAAATGCTTTAAAAACTGTAGTGTTTTTAATACCCATGTGAGGACATCAAGAGCTATTATTATGATGAAAACGTTTGTAACATTTGCATGCAATTGCTCGTTTACATTTAGTGCAAACGCTTGTCGAGGGCAACAATAAAGCGATTCATTATAGCCATAATGCAAGTTAGAAAGTTTCCACCCTGTTATTATGTTTAAAACGGAACGTTTCATGATCATCTTTAAATGGCATTATTTCTGACTCTTTCTGCATTTGTCCAGTTTGGATTTGGATTAAAGGTAACACCCAGATCATTCTGAATGTTGTGAAATTAAGCATGAACTGATCATCATCTGCACTGGCATCATAAATCATGTGCTCATCTGCATGCAGAAGATAAACCTGTACACGCACATGTGCTGTTCAAACACACATGACGATGAGTTCTGTGTGTTTCACAGGAAGCCGATGAGAGTCTGAACTTTGAGGAACAGATTCTGGAAGCTGCGAAATCCATCGCCGCCGCCACCAGCGCTCTGGTGAAAGCCGCATCTGCTGCTCAGAGAGAACTCGTGGCTCAGGGCAAGGTATCTACACACACACGCACACCTCACACTGCTGTCACCAAACTGATCCTTCTACTATGAGGAAAAACCCATCATGTCTTTTGATTTACAGCAAAATGCATCTTGTTTTGTTTTTTCAGGTTGGGGCGATTCCAGCGAATGCAGTAGATGATGGACAGTGGTCTCAGGGTCTCATTTCAGCTGTGAGTCTCTTTTCTGTTTCTTTCACAGTTAGCCGTTGGATATCTCGAGCTCTTTCTCTGTTTTGTCCTGTAGGCTCGTATGGTGGCTGCGGCGACCAACAACCTGTGTGAAGCCGCCAACTCTGCGGTTCAGGGTCACGCGAGCGAGGAGAAGCTCATTTCCTCGGCCAAACAGGTGGCGGCGTCCACCGCGCAACTGCTGGTGGCCTGTAAGGTCAAGGCTGACCAGGACTCTCAGACCATGAAGAGACTGCAGGTGTGTGTGTGTGTGGAGGCTTTATCTGTGTAGATAATGGCAGATTTGATTTGAAGCACATTAAAAACATTTAGTCTTGCCTACCGTTTAAAGTTACAACATTAATAATGATAAATATTATTATTAATAATAAATATAATAAGTAATGAGGTTCAAGCAGTTTGAAAAAGTGAAGAAAATGACCATATGTGCTGATTAGTCATGTCTATAGAATATTTGCTACACAATTAAATCATTCAAATGGTTTTAAAAAAGTTTTTTTAAATAAAGAAAATTAGAAATGTGGCTAAATGTATTAATTCAGAATCTGACGTAGGCTATTATATAGTCTCTTAAAGTACCTCCTCATGGTTGATTCTCCTGCATGAATAACTGTAGGCCATCCAGGATTTTTAATAAGCTGTTGGTTTTTATATTGAACTATTTTTATTGATTTCATGTGTTTTTCGATACTTTGACACTGTCCCACCAACAAAACTAAAATGGCCAATTTCATCCTTTCATTCTCAGTGTTAAGAGCTGATTTCACAACTTTTGAAATGAAGATTTCAAAAGCTAAATGCCTAAATGTAAATGTAATGTGTGGGCAGATGTTCCTCGTCCAGAGATACCTGACAGACAGCAGAAAACACTTGACTCTAAATCACACCTTCAGTCAGGCACAATGCCTCAAAAGGCAGAAAAAAGAGCAAATATTCCAGGAACGAGGAGCTCTGGGGATGTGTTTGTCTTCCACAGCTGAATTTCCTTTTAAAGACATGCACAGAGTGCAGATACAAACGCTTCTGTCTTTGCCTCTAGCAGTCAGACAGTGATGTCATCCATCTCTCGACATGTATAAGCATTTGCACATTCATACTAAACATACTAAACACTTTTAGTACATGGCACATATCACAAGAAAATGTTCAGACAACGCAGGTACAGTTCAAGTGATGCTGTCATGTACCTGGATGAACAAGACAAATCACTAGAAGAAAAGGCAGTACTTCCCACGTACAGAAAACAATATATAACCCGTTATTCTGTTTTTGCAGCTCTCTTGCAACAACAATTTATTCATTGATTTGTGTGATTTCTTTTTCCCTAGCAAAAATATAAACTTAATAATGAACAAAAAACAGTTATTAAGTACATAAAACCATCTGCTTACCTTACCCTAATGAACAACGCTGAGCTTACTATAATCATTTATTAATTTTGAGCTCTTAGGTATCCAAAAAAATAAAAAAAACCCTATTTTTATTTTTATTTATTTTTGCTTACAGTAAAGTAACCAATGCATTTACATCGTGGTATTAAAAATGAGTTTTGTTTGACATTGTGTCCCGGCAGGCGGCTGGTAATGCCGTGAAGAGAGCATCAGATAACCTGGTGAAGGCGGCGCAGAAGGCCGCGTTCGATGCTCAGGACGATCAGGCCGTGATGGTGAAGAGCAAGATGGTGGGCGGCATCGCTCAGGTAAACGCCACATCAGTCAGACACATTTTGTCTCACTGTGATCAAATCTTGAAACAATCCTCCATTATGGATTTTCACGTGAATGTGTGTGTGTGTTTCAGATCATCGCCGCTCAGGAGGAGATGCTCAGGAAGGAGAAGGAGCTGGAGGAAGCCAGGAAGAAGCTGGCCATGATCAGACAGCAACAGTATAAATTCCTGCCGTCAGAGCTGCGAGAGGACGGACACGAGCAGTGAGACGCAACAGAGACTAAGAAATCAACTGCGCTCTGATTCACTGACGCTAGCTAGATAACACGATGAGCTCGAGCAAAGTAATCAAAGATATGCAATGAGTCAAAATGTATCAGGATGTCTATTTTAAGTGTTTCGTTCATTTCTGTCACTTTTTTATATGCATTGCCACCTTTTAATGGAGCTTTATTGGTCAGGTTGTTGTATTTGGATAATGTGCCGCATATGCAAGTCACGCTTAATAGCTTCGTAAAGATCTGTATTATTTTGTCAGTACTAGATTAGATAAGCATTCGCTTCAGTGGCCAAACAGTGTTTGGGATGAATGATAAGCTTTCCAAAGCATCGTGATTTTGATCTTTTCAGGATGTATAGGCTGTCGATCTGCTCTTTTGACAGACTTTCTGTGGCAGTTTGGACCAGTGGTGCAATGATTCATTTTGGCGTTGAAGCAATTCATTGAGAGAAAACATATCATTTTTTAAAGAAAAGAATAATAAAGCTATGAATTGAAATGGTATTTCATATTAAATGTGTTACTACAGTGTTTGTCAAAGTTTGTGTTAACATTTTGGTCTACTGGCATTTCTGTCAAAGTTTTATCTTTTATAAAGCATAAAAGCCATATTTCCATATTTTGTCTCTTTTGTTATTGTTAATGAACTTCATGTTGTGAAGTAGATAATATAACCAAAAACAGAAGAATTTGTTACTTAAAAACAGTCGTTTAAGAATAATTGAGTAATAATAGAGAAGATCATTGACACTGTTTATTTGGGACTCAAACACAGTTTTTGTCATGCATAATTTTCCAGTTTCTTAAAATGTCCCTTTATATTTTGTGATTGTGTATTTAACTGTTAACAATTTATTTCACCATAAATATGCAAACACACTTTGTCGTATGTTTAACAAAACTTATAAATTCACTGTTTTCCAAAGACTTCCTTGTGATGTTTGTGTGTGAGTTGTTTAATGAGGATATTCAAACAGAAACATATATAACTCATGCAGAACAGCTGGATTCATCTTCAGTGTGATTTGAAATCATGTTTCTGTTGAATACGTTGACTCTTATCTAGACATTAAAAGCACTTTGCTCGGCATCAAACTGTTAAATGATTTCAGTAATCTACTATCAGCCATGACGCTCCAAATACTCCACCGGCATTACGTCATCAAGATGAAACGTGTCAACATGACCGTATTCTGGCACAGTTGTGAGAATAGATGCGCAAGATGCCTGTGTGGCTTTTTGTTCAACTTTACTGTATAAAATGTTAAGTCTGAACAACAACAAAAAATCTTGGAACCAATTTCCTACCAGCGTAGTTTTTTCTTGTTTTAGTTGTTAACCTCAACTGAGTAACGTCCCACTTATTTCAACCAAATTTTAAGTCTCAAAATCTCAAAATGTTTCGTTCATTATGTAATATATACTGTACATCCTACTTAACGGAGACCACATGAACACACAAACCTCTATCATGGTCACAATCACCATTTAATCAATAAACAGTTCAATTAAAAAATAACATACATCTACAGTCACATTAACAACAGCATAAATGAAGCCAGAAAGCAATAAAACAGTGGTCTTTTTTTTAAATAAAAAACATGCCACAATGCATGCTTTGTACAAACAATGTCAAATTGTTTGTTCAGATTACAAAGTATGGCAATTTGGACAAACAGTATTTAAGTCAAGAAAATAAAACAGTTTAGTCAACAAAAAATATTTGTTAGCAATAATTTTAGACTAATCTTTTTTAGTATACATAAAACAATACTTAAAAGATTTGAAGAAGATTCTATATCCTATCATGACCCATCTCAAGGGCAGGAGAAATGTCTGCAGGCAAAACAAAATGTTAAGTGCATGGAAACTGAACATTATAGTCCTCATACCACCTTTAAAATTTGATCAAGTTTTATTACAGTAATATTTTATAAGGTAATTGAAAATATCAGGTGCTTTATTGATGTGATCATTTTAAATATACCTTCAGAATTACAATTACAGCGCTTTATTAAGATGAGCTGTTATTGTGTTATATCAGCAGTTTAGGTATTCAGAGGACTGTGTGAATGATGTACAGTACCAGTCAAAAGTTTAGACAAAAAGGTTTCTCGTGGTCTTAAAAATCTTTTAATCTTTTGTATATTTCAGTGGTTGAAATGGCTTTTGTTGACAAACATATAATTGTGCCCACATATTATTTAACATTTCTGTGGATCACTTGGCGCAAATAATAAAAAGCAGCCCATAACAGTATAGACCTGATTCAACGGAGCAGCTCATTGAGAGACCCAAACTGTGTGTTTAATAAGAGATACTATCAAAATACTACACGATGAGCTTGAGATGTTTAACGGGAGAACGAGGAGGAATCACAGCCTCCCAAACATGGACATAAGCTCAGGGTCAAACGCTGAGCCAATTCAGCCGGACGAATCAGAGCGAGGGGACGTCGCTATCCCAGAGACTTTAGAGAGGTTTCCAAAAAAGAGCAGAGCTCTTCTGGAGAGGATTCCAACTGTCTCTCTATCTGTCTGTCCCGTCTGTGCCTCTTTCTGCTCAACTGTCCACAGAAACCAAAGAAATCAACCATGGAGGCCATCAAGAAGAAAATGCAGATGCTGAAACTGGACAAGGAGAACGCTATTGATCGTGCAGAACAGGCGGAGATCGACAAGAAGGGGGCAGAGGATAAATGCAAACTGGTAAGATCGGAATAAGATGGGAAAGTGTGTCACATGATAAAACTAGAATGAACGGTTACAGCTTTTTATTACCTTCTGTTGTTTCTAATCTGTTGGTTATGTGATACAGTGAGGTTGGAAGATTATAAATGTATTATAAGAAAAAAAGAATTTTGCACCAAAATTTGTCATTGAATTTAAATTATAATGTATTGATAAAGTTTCTAGATGATCATGTTGGTGAGATTCACACATACAGAGATTTGAGCATCCAAGTAAACGACAAATGAGCATTCAGCTGGTCAGCGGCATTAACTGTGAATAAAAGTGATAACGATTACAGTTCCAGCATGATCTCTCGTATGTCTTAAGCAGTAAAGCTATTATTAGATCTACTTAGTCTTATTCCCAAAGGCCTGCCAATCACACATAACTCAAATGACACATGCCAAATATAGGGGTGTAAATATTTCAGCATATTTAAGTAGGTATACTTGGTTACAACACCTTTCTCATAATTTTCGTCATTCGATTAAATGCGAACAGCGTCGGGCAGACAGGGTGAGAATTCGTTGTAGGAATTTTAAATGTACAGATAGATTCATAAACATCTTACTTCATTAATGATTGAACGATAAACAGGCAAAGTTCCTTTCTTACTTTTCTCATAATACAGCTGTCTCTGCGTGACAGAAACATGTATTTTCAACACGCTAAACATTATTGTGAGGGCCTGATATATGATACAGTTTCCAGACATCATGTTTATTCGATTGATCTACTCAAAATACCTCAGTTATTTCAATCAAAACAGTTCCTTCCTTTTATGTAGTTTTTATTAAACCAAATCAAACACAGTGACTTCTTTAAAACCCTTGACAACTAAATCTATTCTGATTTCAAGGCCTTTGTTTTAACAGCCCTGTTGGTCATCACACATGGTGTCTGTGATCTTTTTTTGTCCGCTCCACCTTCATGGAATTGTTCCACACAATAGGGTCAAGGCTTTGTACCATTTGGAGCCAGTCAAACCTCAATGCCTCTCATAACTGTACTCTGCAGCAGGTCCCGCTCCGTCAGATGGAATAAAAGACAGGCATCCAGCACGGGCACATTGCTTCCAGGCTACTCATTTGTTCTGTCATTCGCTGAAGTCTTTTTACAGTCTCATCCTGATGAACGCTGCAGTCTATTTTCACAGTCTGATGCGGCACACATCCATATACAGAAGCCGGCTGTCCCCGTTCTACAAAGAGCACAATAAATAGTCTGCTTTATGACACAGAGTTATGTGTGATGTTATGGGATTTGTTAAAAGAGGAGAGTGACTCCCAACAGCTGCAGGACCAGCAGTAACGTTCCACTAGAGACACATCAACAAACCATCACCTTTATATTAGTGACATCATGACCTCAACATCTCTGACCTTTTACGATCCACCCTGATACACACAGATTTATCTGCCCGGATCAACAGATCATTATATAGCACGGGGTAGGAGGAGGGGCCGTGACTTAAAAATGATCCTCTAAAAATAGAGATAATATCAAGAGATAATAATTTTATCTCCATGAATATATTGCAGTATTATTGCAGTAACAATTATAAATTGTAAAAAGTAATTTGTAAATGAAAGTCGCCATGAAACATACAAACGTAACGTGTGTGTGTGTGTGTGTGTGTGTGTGTGTGTAGCTGGAAGAGGAGCTCTTGGCTCTGCAGAAGAAACTGAAGGGTGTTGAGGACGAGTTGGACAAATACTCAGAGTCTCTGAAGGACGCTCAGGAGAAACTCGAGCAGGCTGAGAAGAAGGCCACAGATGTGAGTTAACCTTTACAAATCAAACATATCCCATATCTAACACACCACCCTGATTTAGATTAAATATATACTCATTATACAGTCTAAACAACATATATATATATATATATATATATATATATATATATTACAGTGGACTACTGGTGGCTAGGACTGGGCATACCACAATGCAATAAATCTTACAATTAAAAAAGCATGTATTTATTTTTCAGTTTGATTTGACAAAATACAATTTAAAATATTTCATACATTTACAGTGTTAAACATAAATAGTTCATCATAAGCTATAGCTGGTGTGCGACCTCTTGTGGTTGAAGTCAGTACAGCAGCTGAACTCAATATGTGTGACGTGCGTGTTTGTGTTTATCAGCTGTCTGTTGACAGCTGCACCCCCCTCACATATCACATTCTGTAAACACTTCATAAATACTGTCAACACCTTACAGTAAACTCTGTCATCACACATCACTGTCAGTGCTAGTTTTAATTCACTTTCTTACAGTATCTGTTATAGTGACATTTCATCCTTATATACAGTCATTATGCTTCTAGGGCTTATTGTAACCATATCACACAATTTCAGTTTTAATGTCTAATGGTCACTTCTGTATGTGATTGGGACACAAAATAAAAGAGCACATGTGAAAATATTAGTTTGTAATTAAACTGATCTGACAAACCTTTCTATTTTAGACAGGACTAAAAGTCATTGTCATTTTCAATCATAGTAGTATTATTGCCATTCTCAAGTTCACGTAAAATAAACTACCATCACATATATTTGTCTTTGGTCAACAGTTACTTTCACTCTTGTGACTAATGTTTCATTAACTTTCAAGATTTGGAAAAATGTGAATCTTTAATTAAAAACAAATAAAACAACTTTTGCTCTTTTTTAAGGAAAGAATGCAACATTTATTGGTTAAATTATTACTTTACAGCCTGTAAACGTACTTTCATGACGTTTACAGATGAAGAAAAATAAGAAACAATATTATCCCCGGCCTCCACAGATCATATAGAAACACAGCTCTGTGGTAATTTAAGCAGTTTGTCTGGTAAAAGAACCGCATTTGCTCTTCAAAAGTAAATACATGCAGTGATTTTAAAAACGTTGCATGGATATAATCCAATATATGTATGATTAAATGTATTATTACATGAGAGACGTATGATTTCTGTGTAGACATTAGTAGGGTTTATGATACATGTTTAATATGAAGTGTTCTTCCAGTGAACTGTTATGTGTCTCTTTAACCGTGTGGAGGCAGAGACACTCTGTGTATAATCTACACATGGCCAAAGAAGGGAAAACATCAGAAGAATGCAGTTCTGTGTTTACAGTGAAGTGAAGTCATGTTTTCCACTGTTTCAATTCAATGAGCATCAGTAAAATCCCTTCACTAAACATCATGATGAATGATGAATGGTGTAGGTAAGGTCCCAACTGGCAGATTAAAACCCCAACAGCCCTTTATTGTTCTCTACCTATGAAGCGCAAATACAAAAGTGTGCAGTTTAATAACGGTCACAAACTATTTATATGGATTCGTTCAGGAAACTATTTTACCTATAGTTTGTGTACTATAACATGTTTTGGATAAAAGTATCAGATATTACATGAAATTACGGATCAATATAGAGCCTTGTGGATTTACTACAGTAACAATAATTTAAATATTGTTTTTGTAGTAAATTCACAGTTACTATAAATGTACTATTGTCCCACTACAGGAACCATGAGTTATTTTATTTTTATTTTTATGTGTTCATTTATGAGGAATATGGACTGTTATGAATGTGACAATTCTGAAAACAGCACTTTATCTGACTATAAAAAAATCATGATTTAAACAGAAACTAAAGCTTATATAAAGGCTTAAATATTCAATACTACAGTGTATTGCAGTGGGAATCCACCAAAAAAGGTGAAACCATAATGACACCATGGTTCTGCTTATTTAAGTGGGCGTGTCCTGTTACCTATAGCCCTTTTAGACCAAAGGGGAGATGGGCGGTGCTATACGAGGGGGAGCGCACGGCGACATATGTCGTCATCACGGGAGTGGGCGAGGCTACGTGATCCATAGTTACGCTGAACTTTCTTGATAAACGAGGAATTCCTCGAGTCTTCTGGAATCTAGATGTAAAATACGAGCTGGAGTAGCGCATTTCACGCGTTTCTATCGGCCGTTTTTAAGCGCGATATAGAGATATCTCGTGTTTCTTCGCGTGTCATTAGATTGAGTAAAAATGTCGGGAATAACATCTATAGAGGCGGTGAAGAGAAAGATCCAGAGTCTGCAGCAGCAGGCGGATGATGCAGAAGATCGCGCAGAGATCATGCAGAGGGAGCTCGATTCAGAGAGACATGCCAGAGAGAGAGAGTGAGTCACAAACACAACAGGCGTTTTACACTTTATGCAGCGCTGCGCAGGTCAATTATAAAGTATCGCGAGAGTACACACATGAGTAGGTTTCGGGTCGTTCTCGCGATGGTTTTAGGTCATTCGCTGATCGGTCTGCGCAGCGCCGCCGCGTGACGTCGAACATGACTATTGAGTTTCAGTGTCGCATTATTCCAGATCAAGTCTATTGTGCTGTATTGTAATTGTAATGAATAGAGTATAGTGATTTAAGACTGCAGACGTCAAAGTATTGTGATGTTTTACGTAAAGAGGAACTTGTGTAACAAGTTTTGTATGGATATTTCTACTAAAACTTATCCATACTTTCACGTTTACATCAGAGACATCAGATAAACATCTCACATGAGAAAATATTTAATATCATAAACTGTTGTAAAATTCATACATTCTGTAGTGATTATGTATCTTACTATAGTAAATACTAGTAAATAGTTAGCAATCTCTATATTTTTTGGAGATTCACTGGAAAAAAATCTTGCGTGTATAAATAGACTTTAGTATTAACCAGTAATGAAATGGTTTTATTATAGTACAAGTGGGTGAACGTAGAAATCCTTTCCATTTGTATTTTATACAGATTATGTAGAAATATCATGGTTAAATTATAGTCACTGTAGTAAAACCATGATTATTTAGTGGTTTCTGTGGTTTTACTACAAATAAAATCAAAATAACACGGTTACTATAGTTAACCAATACTTTATGTACATCAGGAACAGCACATTTCTGGGAGTATATCTGAATGTTTAATTCTTGTGTGTAATATGTGTTTTAGATTAGAGAGATGTTCACTGCTGGTGCTGATGAGATCAGATCATTTGTCTGTCATTCTCTCTTTTGACACGTGTGCTGCTGGATGATGAATGTAAAGCAATGGTCAGGTGCAGACAGGGATTACACGGGTTTATTCTAGCTGAAGGTGGACCTTTGAGTCAGTCTGGCCCTGAGCCCAGGACAGGTTAATCATTTGCTGTCTGTTTACCGTCCGCTGTGATTAAACCTTCAGTTTTACGGATACTTTTTGTATGTGGGCACTTCCAAACAAATTTCAAAGCATTGTTTTTATGTTTAAATCATGATTTTTCATAGTCAGATAAAGTTCATATTCCATGAACATTAAAATAAAATAACTATTTGATGTTCTTTAAAGAGTCATCTCTTCTTCATTTGTTGGGTATTATTGCTTCTGCTTTGTGTATTTTAATTCACAGAAATCCAACAAAGTATGTTTCCTCTCATAAACGTGTGTTCTTGTCACATTCATAACACATGAATATTTTCATTTTTTAAATAGATAACTCGAGTATAGACTGATATTTTTCTGATGTCTGGACTTTAGTAAAATATAAACAGATGATTTAATATATTGATAATAAATACATTCTGTAAGAATTTATATTTAATGTTTTTACAATAATTGTCATGTCCATAATGCTGGAATTGCCCATGTATTGATTTATTTATGCAGTTGTTGAAGTGTTGGTTACATACATCAGGTTTAAGATCAACTTGATTCTGTATTGTGGTTTATGGATTTTGGTCACAAAATCCGTTTGTGCTTTCATTATAAGGCCCATGCCAACTATTATACTAAATGAATATATATTTTTATATTTATATATATACAGTCATTGTTGGCACCCCTGAAATTTTTCCAGATAATCAGGTATTTCTCACAGAAAAGTATTGCATTAACACATGTTTTGCTATACACATGTTTATTCCCTTTGTGTGTATTGGAACAAAACAAAAAAAAGGAGGAAAAAAGCAAATTTGACATAATATCACACAAAACTCCAAAAATGGGCTAAACATGTGAATAGCAAACATGTGAATAGCAAAACATGTGCAAAACAAGTGTTAATGCAATACTTTTCTGTGAGAAATACTTGATTATCTGGAAAAATTTCAGGGTTGCCAATATATACATATATAAAATGGTTAAAGTCACTTGTATGTGTCTGAGCTGCCATGCATCAATCTTTGGCTTAATGTTTAACTTTGGTTTTGTAGTTTTGTAAATGGTTTAAATGCCATTAGAGCATTCCACACTGATGCTGAAGATAACAGAAAGTGATCTTCACTGTCACCTGTGCTTCAGGACGGAGTCTCAGAGATCAAAAAGTTGTTTATAATAAAGCCAATAAACAGTCAGAACAGTGTCTAAATGAGTTTAACAAATTAAGCAAGATGTGTTTATATGCTTCATATGATGTATTTCACACCTAAAGGGATGTATGTATTTAGCCAGAAGTAAAAAGCCCTGGACAAACACAGTTATCTGAGTCTCGTTCAGCAGATCTGACATGAATAAAGGTTACATTCCTCTCCTTTGACAAACTGGATTGCAGAATGGTCAGTTCCGGATGGCACTAATAAACTTACATTCAGAAATATGGAAATAAACAGTATAGGCCATATTATGTGACTGTTTGTAATATCTAATCAATGATTTACTTGTTTGCCATAATAATGTAGTGTCTTTATAGACCGTCATATTTGAAGGAAGCCGCTTAATGTGAAACAGAAGTGTAAAGCAAACAATCCAGAGAAAATGTTCCCTAGCAACACAATCATTGTTTCAGATTTTCTGTGAATATCAAGGGTCGATCCACTCCAGATAAACTCGTTGTAAAGCGTTACTAAAAATCTCTAGATTGACATTATTGGCAGTGTTTTTGACATGTTCACGGACCGATGTTTGTTTGTGTGATTGTAGGCCGAGGCCGAGGTGGCGTCTCTGAACAGACGTATCCAGCTGGTTGAGGAGGAGTTGGATCGCGCACAGGAAAGACTCGCCACCGCTCTACAGAAACTGGAGGAGGCGGAGAAAGCTGCAGATGAGAGCGAGAGGTGAGCGGGTCACTTTCACATGTTTGCAGTTATCTTCTACACCCTTCATCTGTGTTCAGACACGGAGCGAAAACACATGATGACAGTGACTTAGACTGCAGTTCCACAGCTAACATGGCACTATCATTACTGTGGTAACTGATGTGTATATTGATACTCTAAAGTGTCCGGCGACAGGACATACTTCTTATGGTGTCTCTGATAATGTGTTTGTTCTGTACAGAGGAATGAAGGTTATTGAGAACAGAGCAACGAAAGATGAAGAGAAGATGGAGATCCAGGAAATGCAGCTGAAGGAGGCCAAACACATCGCTGAGGAGGCCGACCGCAAATATGAGGAGGTGTGCATATCAGTTCTTCTCACACCATTAAACCACTGAGATATATGAAAGTCATCTAGCCTCTCGATTATATACAGTGTTTATACGGGACTGAATTTTTAGTTGAGCTCCACTAAAAAGAAAGGTTCTTTGCAGATATATTCACACAATGAACATAATTTCAATGTGTATGACTATTCCTGGTCCTGGAAAAACATTTCTATTGCACAGATGTGAGGTTTAGGGTCAGAGTAAGGTGTAGGATTGGGTTGACTAAGGTAACACGAAAAATAATGGACGTATCTGTATGTCTGACTGCAGGTGGCACGTAAACTGGTGATTCTTGAGGGTGAACTGGAGCGCTCTGAGGAACGAGCTGAGGTGGCTGAGGCGTAAGTACCACACACCAAATGCAACAGTATAGCTGAGATTTGGTACATTGTTGTTCCATTAATAAAGATGTAATCTTGTAATTTAATACTTTGTTTCATATTTATTTTAAACTAAATGTATTTAACCATTATACTTGCCCATGTTGTAAAAAAGTAGACATGAATGAAGCAGTAACCCAGTATGATGCATGTCTGTGGCACCTGAAACAATTTAAAGATTGTTTCTTCTTTGTGCAGATTACTTAAGTGATGATTTGAACTGCTTTAAATAATCTATAATTAGTAACAGAATAGCTTTTAGGATACACAGCAAGGTTTCTGGTTGTCCTCTCTGTGTCCGTTTTCTGTTGTACTTACCCTGGAATGTGTCATTCTTGTGATATCACCTGTTAACCACCTGAACTGTTGTGGACTAACCCAGTCGAGTCAGACAGCTGGAAGAAGAACTTAAACTCATGGACCAGAATTTAAAATCCATGGTGGCTGTAGAGGATGAGGTACTACTGAGTTTTGGTGCCCGTGCCACTAACGCTGCCTTCTTTTCTTCTCTTGAGTTTTGTTGCATCTGCTTCTTTTTTCAGCTTTGTCTCTGTGCAGATGAAACTCATCCTGTAAAGCAAAAGGGGCCTCAACTAGAGCTTTGGGGAACTCCTATTTAAAAACTGCTCCTAACAACAAATGCTTTGAAAAAATTGTGTTTTCATTAAATGTACACCCTGTATGCAAGATTGACACTTTAATTGAATGTGCCATTCTGTTCTACATTTTATCAGGTTCTTTTTCTAGAGAATTTAATCCTGTCATTCCTGACGATTTTAAAAAAAATTAAAAGGATAAAAGGATAATGTTCTCCTTACAATGTTCCTGTTGGGGCCTCCTTAGCTACAGCTGCTGTCTTTCCTGTCTTTTTAAAGTGCTATCTGTCTGCTTCTCTCTTTCTTTTCCACCTCTTTCGCTGTGGTACAGCAAATCTGGTGACCTTGAGGAAGAGTTGAAAAATGTTACCAACAACCTGAAGTCCTTGGAGGCACAGGCAGAGAAGGTAGGATAAGTAGTCATTGGATTTGTGACAGTAAATAGGAAAATGTCCTGCTATTAACTACCAAACTAGAATGCCCATGTTAACTCTCAAAGGAGGGCTCATCTGTGTTTGTAGTAACCATAGACACACTAACACTAATGGTACACACAATAAATGCTGCTTCTCCACCAATGAGAACACATGCTGTTACATCTACACTTGAGCGTGGTTTAGCACACAGATTACGAACAGTTTCCAGCCTGGATTCAACCATGTCTGTAGTAATTGGTGTGTGTGTGTCACTTGGAAAAAGAAACTGTGGGTCGGGTCTCAAACGATCAGCAGAGATATACAAAGAGAACAGTTTGGCTTCGTGTTGGAGAAGCGGTAAATGATCTAGCCAACAAACATTAAGGTCTCATCAAAATAAATGTTATAGTCATTTATTTTCTCTACTGCATTACTCTATACAGCTATAATGACAGTGTGCCAGGAACATGCTGCTCTTGATCCTAAAAATTATATTACAAAGTCAGTCATCCAAAATGTATACTGAATTAAATAAGATTTCCCTTCTTCTGCAACATTGTTGATCAAATAAGGCGGCAGTAAAAGTAAAAAATAAAAGTTTGGTAAGGTTAAACAGCTTTCTCTTTTGCTTACTCTGTCTTTCTGTCAGCACAATGCAATACTGTTCCACTCATTTTACACCAGACATCTGCAATGAATGTCTCTTACCTTTCACCCATCTCATAAGTCTGTATCCCTTCGTATAGCCTTAAAACAAGTTTATGATCAATAAGACTAATCTCAATATGGACCATGTTATTTTTTTGAGTGATTTCTTTTGTATGATTTATTCACCAGTACTCCACAAAAGAAGACAAATATGAGGAGGAAATCCGAGTACTCACAGAAAAACTCAAAGAGGTGAGTCTCGCCTCACGTCATGATAACGTCATGATATATATAGAACAGTGCTATTATGCTTGGTCATTTCTATCGGTTGATGTTTGTCTTTCGTCCAGGCTGAGACCCGTGCCGAGTTTGCAGAGAGATCTGTGGCCAAGCTTGAGAAGACCATTGATGATTTAGAAGGTACGTCCTCAGTGTGATATTTTTTATGCCGCCTGTAAATGGTTTACTAATGACAGAATAACAGGTGTCACTTTTCACCATATGTCATTCTCGCTTTATTATTCTTGTAAAGCAGAATGAATAATAGGAACCTGAAATACTGTTTCGCATGAACAGATACAGCTGGTTGTCCAAAATACTAACAGTTCCTTGAAGTGGCGTGCGTGTGTTTAGCTGATGGATTGTGTGTCTTCTGGGAGTGAAACTGCATGTGATTCTGACACTTTAGATGTGTAGTGTTTGTGTAACGGACATGTGAGAGCATGGATCGTGGGCTTTCATGGATGACGTTTCATTACAGAGGTGATCTAACCGATTGTCTGACAGTTAGTCAAAGTCAAAATCCTCCATCTAATAGTATTATTTTCTCTTTTTCTGCTTATCGTTTCTGTCTGTCCATCTCGTCTGTCTGTCTGTCTGTGTGTGTTCAGATGAGGTGTATGCTCAGAAATTGAAGGGTAAAGCCCTCAGCGAGGAACTGGACTTGGCTCTTAATGACATGACCACCCTCTAGACGCTCCGTCGCTCTCCTTCTTTTTCTCTCCCTGTATTTGTTCTGGTTTTAGTGCTAAATGTGCCCTGTCAGGTTTTTTCTTCTTTCACCAAATGGAACGGAGATCAGACTGTTCAGACTGCAGCTTCATGAATGCTGATCCTGAAACAGTGAATATGATCTTGTTCTCATGACCGTTTCCCGGTCCAACCGGTGTTTATCTGTGCAGTTCTCGTGATCTTGACTCTTTCTCTACAGTCTCTGTGTTGTCTCTGTGCTGAATTATTCTCCTGTTTCCCTTTTTATTTGCTGTAATAAATGTCAGATTGTCTCTTGCCTCAGCTTTCTTCTGTTCTCATTTCTTTTGCATTATCACTGCATTTTAACATTTCACATTTTGGTTTGTAATAGGAAATATTGTCTATTTTTAGGATCAGGGTTCGTCTGTTTGTGTGTCTTTGCTTTAAAGATAACATGAGGAGGTTTTATTCCATGCACACATACAGTAGTTTGGGAATTTATATGAGTGGTTTTCTACAACTGAATTTACTCATTACAAATTCATGTAGTGATGACATTTTCAAAAATTTTTAAATCCAAGCTCCAATTTAAATGGTAACACAATGTAACTTAACTTTTGATAAACTTCCATTTATCAAAGGTTATAATTTAATAATAAACAATGAAGGTGGACCTTAACCAGTGCAGTCTTAAGGGCCGTGTCCACCAGAGCATTTTGACTCGGCTGAAAAAAACACGGCTTGGTGCTTGTCAGAAATGACAGGTGCTTGGCACCAATCTGATTTTGCAGATAGTTTGTCTAATGAAATTCATATCATATTCATATCAAAATCAATCAATAATCATTAATATTGTGGTAGTCCAGGAATACCATTTTGTTTAAAACCATTGTAGACAGAAATATTATCTCCAGCATTGTTTTTCAGTTGTTGTAGACAGACAATAAATTATATATGTATACAGACGTAGAATATGCTGATTGGTTGGTGTCATAGTTGTCCCGCCTCTCCTGCACTGTGAATTGGACAACTGAGCAAAAAGTGACATTGATGAGCTGAGCCTGTTTTTTTCTTCCCCAAAACATTTTTCACCCTTGTGGAAAAAACGCCAGCAAGCCACTTCCATTGCGAATAGCAGGAAAAAAAGCCAACTGCAGGACAAAACGCCACGGCCCCTAAAAATAAATGCTTTTCATAACTATTCGGAAAGTTGGGGGAGCGTAAAATGTGTACAAATCTTACAATTTAGTAATTATAGTATTTACAATGATTATATATATATTTTTAAGTTTGTCTTTCAATCTTGCAATTTCAATTTCATGGCAGTTTCCTGGACAATAACAATGAAAATCTTTGTGAAGTCTTTAGACTTTTAAGGGATGGGCCCATGCATAAATTGCCTGAGAAATCAAATTGAGTTATTCAGTATTTATAATGTTTGATAAGGTTTTCTACATCTGCAATCTAAACAGACAGTAAAGCACACTTATCCACATGGTATTCATTATAGCTTAAATATTCCAGCAGTGCTTATATGACAGGGTTATTAATGTAATGTTCAGCTGTCTCTCAAAAAAACTTTTAAACCTACCTAAGAATTAACTCAGGAATAATTATTTCATTGTAAAATGTTGGATTCATGTTGAGATGCCCATGTGGAGTAACTCATATTTTTCATTCATAAGACCTGCAAGTTCAGAGAGCTACAGCTAGACTTGCCGTTTTTTAACGCTATTTATTTTAAGCATCTTGGAGTTGCAGCAGTTCTTCTGTGAATTCAGACTGACTCGATGATGTGAAGATCCAGACCCCAGCTATATGTTTTTCTGTTTACTGAAAATCCATCATAACATGAAAATGTAAAATTGATATTGCTTACTGATACAGCAGAGCAAAATATTAAAATAGTCTTAAAATAAATGATTTTGAAAAACATCTGTAAAACATTTTGAATAGTTCTGTAGCTTTAGAGTGCCTTACATTTAGTGTTTTTTTCTATAGTCTATAGTTATAATAGTCAAGATATTTAATCATGTCTGTTCAATGCAGCTTAATTCTCAGGTTTCTGTTTTAGACTCTCACATAGTTTCTTTTTTTCTTCTCACACCACTAGAGAAATTATCTCAGGCCAAAGAGGAGAATCTAAACATGCACCAGGTGCTCGACCAAACTCTCCTGGAGCTCAACAATTTATAAAGGTGGATCTGGTCAACACAAGCAAGAGTCTTACATCACACGGGTCATAATCCACCTGCTGTCCAGCTGAGAGCTCACAGAGATCACGTCAAGGGTCTTCATTCACTCTGATCCATCAATATCTTACTCACAAACAGTCTCTTTATTAGTAGCAATGTAATAAAGCTAAATATTTGGATTCATAATATTTATATTACCTCTGTTATGACGTTGTAAATGGATTTTTAATTAGGTTTATTCTAAATAACCAAAAAAAAATTTTTTCTGCAAACGTTCTGTTAACTTTTGGACCACAATAGCAAAATGCCTTGTAATGCATTGTATGGATTTTTTAACATACCAAGATTGTAAATCAAAGTATTTACAAATATTTACCTAGTTTTTGTTACAGCTGACTGATTTTTACATAAATACACGGTTTTTGATTGCAGATAAATGTCTCATAACGCCACTAAATTTTGTTTTGTTCCCTTTAATGCAAATCACTATGTAGTAAATCTTAAATTGAATTGAATTATTTGGTATATAAAAGGAATGTATCAAAATAAAAGAAAATGGCATACTTTATTCTGGCATACCTTTTTTAACCTGTTAACTGTCGCATGTCCTCACGAGGAACACCTGGTATGTTATTTCTCTATTCACTTATTTCTTAGTTGAATTTTAATCTAATCATGACAAACTATAAATTGATGAAAAGACATAAGATTTAAGATGAAATATTTGACAAATTTTCATAACAATAAACTTCAATAAAAGAATGTAATTAAAAGTGTTAAATGTTTGTGCTTGACCAAATGTTACACTGATTTAAAAATGTTTAAAAAATATCTAATATCTAAAAATAAAAATAATTGTTAATAATTCCTGCCATTTTTAATGCATCATTGAACATGTATCCTATGCAATTTCATTGTTTTGTTTAAAATTACAATATAATCTAATAAAACATTCCCCATTGATAACGTTTAACAAATGTATTCATTTACACTCTTTCTTTTCTTTCTATTATAATAATATTTAAATTATTTAACTGTACACACCCCAACAAATGTCAACTCTATATGAATTCGTTCATCTTGTTTCAGTACTCCCCAGTGATGTTAGGGTTACTGGTGTGCACTGTTAATAGTTACATTTTTGTTTTAAAATACATATTTTATTAAGTTTGAGAGATCCCAGCTAACACATTCCAGTTACGTAACTTATTGGTACTTTTTTGGTAGTTTCATGACGTGGCGTAAAGTAACTGCAACGTCCCAGGCAATAAACTATTAAGTGAAGCCATTGAAACGGTACATATCACACTATCAGCTGGTTAAACTTCTTCAATCTATTGAAGAGCTAGTGTTATAGCTAATAACTCTGTTGTAAATTCTGACACATAATTTTAAATGGAGGAATGTATACCGCTGCTGCTGTTCTACCCAACTCTGGCTCTTTTGATCCATCTGTAAATACCTATAATACAGAATAATACTCTAGGTTTATATAGTGTTGTTGAACTACTATCTTAGTTGGTAAGATTATTTTCTGTTTATTTATTATTTCATGTATTTTTAAATCAATCAGTGGCATAGGAAACATCCAAGGAGGAAATAGTGGAATAGAAACAGAACGGGCTATAACATGGTCTTTCAATCCCAATCTGCTTGCCTCCTTCCTTACTATCCAACCAAAACCTGATATTTCTTTAGATTCATACTCCCAACAATCTTTCAGGAGTGCCCTAACTGGATGGCTTTCCATATGACCCTTTATAGAAGACCAGGCTCCACCGCATTTATTATATCCTTTTGTATGGCTTTTACATATTACTAATCAATTATTTATCAAAGTATTTCTTATAGACTGTTTCTATTTCCTAATATATATCCTAACCAATCATAAACTCATATTTGCATTAAGTAATGATGTAGATAGTTGACTGTTAGATTAAATACTACTGGATTGGATGTAAAAGCAGGTTGGCCTACGAACTCCATCATCAGTGTTAAAAGCTGACTTCAGCTTGAAAAAATACAAAGATTTTTCTTCAGTAAATTTTCTTCAGCTGACTCCTGGTCTTTATTCAGTTATAACTGGTCTATGAGTCTTAACTGTTTTTCTCCTACACATCCAAAATTCAACTAATATACAATCAATCAATTAGATAATAATCGTTAATAAGCTAATATTAAGAAATGTTAGTCTTGAGAAGGCTGTAGCACAGCCTCTTAAGGACACGTCCCCTCCTCACAGCCACAAGACCAGTATCATTTTGGCAGATAGAATAAAAATACCCAGTTAGCAAATTTTCTTTGGCTTACAACTGGCCCAGATAAACAGCTGACATGTGGCCCACATAATAATAAAATGAATCCTGTACCAAATCTGGTACACATTTTTAGCCAACTCAGCCAAGCCAACCAATTGAATTAAAATATTTGACTTGTGCCATGCTACAGGTGCTCAAATAACTGCAGCTTCTCAGTATTCATTTGCAAGTTTTTGAAAATAATGTTCAATATTTAAAGAGTCTATAGTGTCTTGCATTTTTGTACACTAAAAACATGTGAAGTCATTCAACTTTCTTACACTGACTACTCAAAAAACGAACATTTTCACACTATCCTAAATGCAATAAAGGGATGTAAAAATAAATATCATTTACTCTTTTAACAGTTCTCCATCTCAGGTTATGCTTGTTATTATTTCCACTGTCCATCCATGGTGATCATTCTGTTGGACAAAATATATACTGCCATCAGACATCATTTTAAGTTTTTAAGTAACTGCATACTTAATATTAAACACAGACTTTTAAACAAGGATAAATGACAAAAACTACAAAAACTATGTCTGTAGTCTCAAACAGCAAAACATCATTGTCACTGAGCTAAATACATTAACCCTAAATTTATTTATTTATACTTCACCACATGCTTAAGAACATGTCATACAGACAGAAAAGTGCAGCATTTTTTAACAACATAACTTTAAAATCCCAATTACTTACCAATGCTAATACTTACCTGAAGCGCTATGTGACTGAAAAGTGACTGAAAAGTGGTGAGGAAAGAAGCTCTTGGTTTTTGCTCTTGATTTGAGCAGGAAATTTCATGTGTTTTTTCAAATACACATCCAAATGTCAAACACAAGCTGATATTTTCCACTGTGTGCCATATCTAAAAACATATATTCTGTGTTTGTTGTTATCTGGGCAATATGGGCCCACCACGAAATGAAATGTAAACCAAGAGAAAATTCTGGCCAGTTATGTGTTATGGCAAACATAAATCTAGACCAGACTGTCCTCCCCTTGGACTCCAGTTCCCAGAATCCTTTGCACCAGCACCGGCCGCCATCTTTAATTACCGTCACCTGTCGGCCATCATTGTATTCACCTGTTATTTATTACCCGGACACTTTATCTGGACTCTGTTTTCACCGTTCTTATATGTGTGTGGAGTGTGGGCCCTAGCTCATGTAGTTTTAGCCTGACCTGTCTGGTTCCTGGTTTTTGTCTCCATGGATGTTATCGTTTAACTCACCTAACTCATCAATTACCCTAACTCACCTTGTCTGCCTCTCTCTTACTGGACCCCGTGTAACACAGACATAACAGCTAATTACCAGACATACTTACAGCGATGTACATGTGGAGATCAGAAAATTAATGTAATTAAAACTATATTCATCAAGTCTTTATTTTGAACACCCCACCTGACAGACAGCAGATATTGAGTCTTGGCTCATGTACTCTCAGACACTTTATTTTAGCTCTCAAAGCAGTAACTTTTCAACACCACTAGGTGGCAGAAGTGTTTGACATGTTGATGAAGATTTAGTTTCACAAAGATTTTAATTTTAACTGCTGCAATATATCCTCTGAACAGGGAACTGCATTTGTATGAAGAGACACAATCAACACATCTATAGCACTGTATCCAGACGCAGGAACATGTCAAAGTGTCCAGGCCAGGAATCTGGAGTGACGATTCCCAACATGGTTAAAGTACAGTGTTTATTGTTTCATGAAAATGTGGTTTTAACGTTTAATAGTGGATCAGAAAAATGAGAACAATATATCACCACTGTTGTGGGTAGCATGCTTACCAAAACAATCTCAGACTCTACGTTTACTGGTACCACGTAGGATTTATTTTTAGGATATAAATGTATGTAAATGAATAGTTACTTCTGATGTTTTGTAATGTTTGTGTTTATTTCACCCAGAATAGTTATGTATAAAAATCATTGAGATGTGTATATTTCACACTGTTGGTCTGGAACAGGTGTAAATAAGCTTTATGACTTGGTTCATACGCATTCTGAATACGTTTTAAAGCGTGTATTTTATTTCCACATTGACAAACATCCAAATTTCACTGTATAAAAATGAGCACTGTATGTTTGTCTGTTTGCTTATCTGATATGTATAGTGTGAATGTAACTGTTTAATAAGCACAGAAAATAATAATTTTTACAAGTTGACTAGTCAGCGACTCATTAAGAACCGTGTATAAATTAATTATTCTGGTAATTCCAAATTTATTTAAATATTCCAAAATCTGTATGAAAAAGCTTAACTGAAGTAAACTAGTAAGTGTAAACCCTAATATCACTGATCTATATAAATGACTGGATAGCGCATGACGTCATAACATTGAAGCCAGTTAATAGGGAGTTATCAGATATTGATGATAAAAGAGTACCAGTCCATGTTACTGTCTCTGAAAACTCCCTGTACATTCTTACAATCCAAATGTCATGTGTTGGCATGCAAGTGGTTATTTATGGTTATTTATATCTATTAAGTCAGAAATTCTGCAAGTTAGTGTCTTAAGTCATTTTTAAGCAGACAATTTATGCAAACTTTATACATTTTAGCAGAATTTATACATTCTCATTAAAGCACACAAGAACATCTTGAGCCTTATGAACCTTATTCCTTGTTATTTTGTTTTTGTCTGTTCTTTGGTCATGCAATGAAAACAGACAGTTGATTTTTTTGTTTGGCTAAGGAATATGTTTTACAAAAACATTATAATTGTTTTATTTGTGATTGTTTTCCATCTGTGTTTGGAGTAAATTGGCTGATTCATTCATTTGTTTTTTGTTGTTGTTTATATGTATGGATTTGTTCATCTATACTGTATCTGTTTATTTATATGCATAAAATAAATCTTACATATTTATACAACTAATTATTGTTTAGAAGTGACCTTTATGAATAACAAAAGTGTCACTGATAAAATGTAAATAAAGTAATGAAAATGTTGCAGCCTCTGAAACATATGCAAACTAATTGCTTTATATTAGTTTTGCTGATCATTTTTTACAGAAATCTCACGTGACAGAACATCAGCGCTTCTGTCAGCAAAACTAAACAGTTTATGTTGTATATCAGGTGTAAAGAAAGAAAACACAACACTAATACCCAACTGCAGTTTTAGTGCCTATATTCATTTGCATACCAAATGTTTATAAATAACTGCTTTCTCATGTGTAAGTCGTTTTGGATAGCCTAAAGGTGTCTGCTAAATATATAAATGTAAATGTCAATAAAAAACACTCATTAAAAAAACTCAAACGTCTTTAAATATTATGATGATTACAATATTATGAACATGTTTCTTGTTTACGATCTTTTCAATGTGATTGAATCAGTATTTTTGGGTAACAATAGAATTAAAAGTTCAAGGATGGTGTTTTTAATGTTTTAATGGTTTATTTCCGATTTTGGAAACATTTAATTACCTTTATTATGGTAAATGTTTTTTTAAAAAGCGAAAATCATGCAACGTTTTTATTAAACATGCATCATGGAATGTTTAGTCGATGACGTCACAGTTCACAGCGTCACTTGATGTCACTTGATGTTTTTAATGAGCAGTTTGCGCTGGTCATTCACGATGAAGCTCGAACAACAGATGAGAAATATGCAAAACAAGCAGGTAAGAAACATTTTATACTTCACTTAAGATGCATATGACAGACACTTTAATGCAGTTAACTCGTAGCTCAACAAACTGACTGAAATTGTGAGCTTTTGGTAAGTTGGTTTTACATCATGTGCGATAAACTCCTACAGTGAAAGTTAATGTTTTGGATAGCCTAAAGGTGTCTGCTAAATATATAAATGTAAATATAAATAAAAAGCACTCATTAAAAAATGTCTTTAAATATTAGACCCTGTTTTGTTTGTTGTTTATATAACGGTAGTATTAGCACATCTAATGCTAATACTTCTTTATTGACCATTTAATGCTTTAATAACTTTTAAAGGGTAAAATAAATGTGACGATATAATGGCTAGCAATGTTGTGTTACACTGTATTCCTCAGGCCAGGTCTGTTGTTTAAAACTATTATTTCAGCTACCTTAAAACGGCAAAAATAATTTACCTAATATTCATTAGGTCGATTAAATCACGCTTTTTGATATTTGCTCATCGCTTAGTGTCCGAAACATTTTTCAAAGAGTTAAAGCAGGTGAGTGTCATTTTAAGTATATGCATATGGTCAGTTTTTCTTTCTTAAATTATTCTTTGTGTTTTTTACAGCAAAAGACTGAGGATCATGACCTCAACACACACACACACACATACACATTTGACATCACCTCGGTTTTTTGCTTATCGCTTAGTGTCCGAAACATTTTTCAAAGAGTTAAAGCAGGTGAGTGTCATTTTAAGTATATGCATATGGTCAGTTTTTCTTTCTTAAGTTATTTTTTGTGTTTTTTACAGCAAAAGACTGAGGATCATGACCTCAGCACACACACACACACACACATTTGACATCACCTCGGTTTTTTGCTTATCGCTTAGTGTGCGAAACATTTTTCAAAGAGTTAAAGCAGGTGAGTGTCATTTTAAGTATATGCATATAGTCAGTTTTTCTTTCTTAAGTTATTCTTTGTGTTTTTTACAGCAAAAGACTGAGGATCATGACCTCAACACACACACACACACACATTTGACATCACTTCGGTTTTTTGCTTATCGCTTAGTGTCTGAAACACGCCTTTAATGAGTATGTGCGAGAGTGTGGCTTTCAGAAAATGTGTTCCTCTTTGTGCTCGCTTCTTACGAGCAAGGACTCACATAGTTCTGTGTAGTAGCCTATGTTAGGGGTTTAACACGCCCGGTCGGCGCTCGGAAACGCCGACTGCATGCATTGTGAAGCCCTTCCCCTCCGTTCTCATGGCGGTGCCGGCTCTGCCGAGGCAGAGCGGCGCTCACCGTAGTGGGGATTGCAAATAGATTTGTGTGAAGGCGGGGCTTTCCCTCTCCGCACGCTCCGCTCTCGGCTGGCTTGCTTCGAGAAGCACAGCCAGCCACGCGGTTCCCGTGGCTTCGTTCCTGCCGAGGCAGAGCCATCCGTCGGGGTGATCGTGAATGGATCTTGCCGTTATGCCCGAGGGCGGGATCGGGTGCTCTGGAAGTCGTTTGTGTTTGGCTCAGGCCTCACCGCTTCTCTCGCCCCGCTCCCGGCTGGTGTGCTTCGAGGAGCATAGCCCGCCACGCGGTTCCCGCGCGGTCAGCGCCGTCCCTGCCGTGGCAGAGTGGCACTGGCCTTCGGGGGGATCACGGAGGTTTCTGCCTCACTCGGCAATTTCCACTCTCGCTGCTGGCCAGGAAGCAGGCGGTGCGTCTACTTCTGCCCAGAGTGGGAGCCCACAGCTCCAGCTATTCCCCTCTGAGGAGGTTGGTATGGTGAGTGTGATATTAACGACCAGACACCAGCCTCGAGCGGCTGGTTCCCCTTTTGAATCATATGGCACTGCCAAATGTTTTCGTTGGGTTCTACATATAGTAGATTGCTCAAGTCTGTACGGGCGCCGCCCGTATTCAGCGGGGTGTTTCCACCAAGGTGGTCCCCGAGCTAGTTCTGGTCATGTGGAGATGGTAACGTGGGCAGTCGCTCAGCTGAGGCTTGACTGGCCCGCCAGAGAGTGCAAGGCCGTCGAGTCGGTAATGCGCTACCTCCACACTGGGGCCTACACTCGTTTCGGACCTCCACAGTGAGCTGTCGAGGTCCTGGAGCTGGGGTTTCGCCCATGAAGGTCCCAGCATTGCCCACCAAGTGCGCTGGTGGGCAAAGCGTGGAGAAGTCTTGGGACTTGGAGAGGCATCTGTGGTTCAAAGCGTTGCTATGTAGCAAGCAGCGGTGATCCAGCAGTTCTTCCCTCACTCTCTCCCTCGAGTTACTGAGGCTGCTGGGCGGGAGCAGCCTCAGTGGTCCATCTCCATATCACTAAGAAGCGGGTCACCTGACTGCCGCGGCGTCAGACTGTCCCCGCAAAGCCCCCGAGGGACGGACCAGATAACGCCTCATTATACGGCGCCCAGTCCCTTCCCGTACCCCTTTATGGATGCTCTGGATTGTTCCCGCGCCTTGCTTCGGGACACAGTGGCATCCAGGTACCATACAAGGCGCATGGCGCCCCTTCTCGAGTGCACCCCAGCAAGTATAGCTTTGGGTCCTAAGTTAATACTAATATAAGACCAGATGCTAGCCCGAGGTTTACAACGCAAAAAGTTTACAACCTTACACCAGTCCTGAGGGGCTGGTTCCCATAGTGGCTCACATGGCGGCGTACAACCTCCGCCAGACACTCTAAATATACGACCAGACACCAGCCCCGAGTTCCTCTCGTGAATTATATGGCAGCGTGGAACCTTCTGCCAAACGTTTCACGTTGGGTTCTACGTACGGTAGAATTTGGGTATACGATTCAGTTCGGGCACAGCCCACCTGCGTTCCAAGGGGTGGTGTCCACCACGGTGGGCCCCTACCAAGCGCTGGTCATGGAACACGAAGTTCACACTCTCCTGGCAAAGGGGGGCCGTAGAGGTAGTTCCTCCTCCAGAGAGAGAAGCGGGCTTCTACAGCCGCTACTTCATAGTTCCCAAGAAGGATGGAGGCTTGCGGCCTATTCTAGATCTGCGCACCCTGAATCTTTCAGTAAAGAAGCTGAAGTTCAAGATGCTTACACTCAGACAGATTGTGTCTCAAATCCGTTCTGCGGACTGGTTTGTCACAATAGACATGAAAGACGATACTTCCATGTCTCCATCCTACCGGCACAGGAAGTTCCTGAGGTTCGCTTTACGGGGCGTAAGCGTACCAATATCGGGTTCTCCCCTTCGGTCTAGCCCCTGTCACCTCGCACCTTTACCAAATGTGTAGATGCTGCCCTGTCGCCGCTAAGCTTTACGGGCATTCAATATTGAACTACATAGACGATTGGCTTATTCTGGCAGAGTCAGAAGCCTTAGCGGTCCAACATCGAGATGTTGTTCTCGCCACATGAAGGAGTTGGGGTTACGGCTGAACGCCAAGAAGAGTTCACTTTCTCCAGTTCAGAGAATAACTTTCCTAGGCGAGAATGGGACTCGAGGGTCATGTCTGCCCGCCTTACGCTGCGCATTCAAACCATTCAGGCAGCCGTCAAGGGGCTCAAATTTCATCAACGAGTCACAGTCCTGCACTGGCAGCACATACTCGGTCTCATGGCAGCGGCAGCCAGCGTCATACCTCTGGGCCTGCTACACATGAGACCTCTCCAATGGTGGCTCAAATCCAAAGGGTTTTCCCCGAGGGGGAACCCTTCCCGCATCATTCAGGTCACCCACAGGTGTCTGAGGGTACTAGCGGTGTGGGGGCAAACCTGGGTTTCTCTCCCGGGCCCGACATTGGGGTCAATATGTCGCTATGTAAACGCTTTTATGACAGACGCATCCCTGTCAGGCTGGGGCGCGGTGATGGAAGACCGCTGCTCCAGAGGTCTATGGAGGGGCCGCCAGCTCGAGTGGCACATAAATTGCCTAGAGTTGATGGCGGTATGGCTTGCATTGAGGCAGTTCCTTCCTCACCTCAGCAACAACCACGCGGTTGGTCCTGACGGACAACACTTCGGGCGGTTGGCGCACATCAACCATCAAGGTGGTCTGCGGTCGCTCCTCTCTTTACAAATTGGCACACCAGATCCTGTTGTGGTCCCAAGGGAAGCTGCTCTCACTCAGAGCAGCCGTACATCCCGGGACGGTTGAATGTGGAGCCGGACGCCTGTCGAGGCAGGGGCCGAGGCCAGGGAATGGAGACTTCACCCCGAGGTGGTGAATCTGATCTGGGATACCTTTCTCCCAGCACAAGTGGACCTGTTGGCGTCTCAGGAGACGACGCACTGTCCTTTATGGTTCTCCCTAGTACCTCCAGCCCCTCTGGGGCTGGATGCTCTCGTACATCCGTGGCCGAGGCTACGCTTGTACACTTTTCCCCCGATCGCTCTGCTCCCGGGAGTCCTGGAACGGGTGCGCCAGCACAGGATTCGCCTGTTACTGGTGGCACCCCGCTGGCCGGCCCGAGTATGGTTCTCGGACCTGATAGCACTCCTCGACGGCACCCCGTTGAGGCTGCCACTCAGGAAAGACACTGTCCTGCACCCTTGCCCAGAGATGTGGAAACTGTGGGTCTGGCCCCTGACAGGCCAGCTTCGTCGGCTCGGGTCTCTCGACCGAGGTTGTAGCAACTATCTTGCAATCCAGGGCTCCCTCCACGAGGAAGCTGTACGCCTTGAAATGGGAAGTCTTCTCTTCCTGGTGTTCAGATCGACGTCAAGATCCAGTTAACTGCCCGATTAGCGTGGTTCTGGAATTCTTGCAAGATCGTTTTTCTTCAGGGCTTATGCCCTCTACGGTCAAGGTCTATGCGGCTGCCGTATCTGCCTTTCATAGCCTTGTCCACGGCCAGTCTGTGGGTCGAGACCGCTGGTTATACGCCTCGCCGTGGGCACTAGGAGGCTGAGGCCGGTGTTACGTGCAAGAGTCCCCACGTGGGATCTGGCGGTGGTACTTCAAGGGTTGTCGGGTGGCACCGCTCGAACCCATTGAGGCCGCTCGGTCAAATTTCTGACCCTCAAGACTGTTTCTTGCTGGCAGTATCTTCCCTGAAGAGAGAGCTGGTGATCTCCAAGCTCTCTCAGTCTCTCCTTCTTGCCTGGCTTTTTCCCCAGGCATGGTTAAGGCTTTTCTGTACCCTAAAGAGGGTTATGTACCGAAAGTACCCACCAATGTGCCGAGGCACATTACGTTGCAGGCCTTCTGTCCTCCTCCCTTCCAGGATTCGGACCAGGAGAAAGCTAATCTTTCGTGTCCAGTCACGAGCACTGGACGCCTATCGCTCACAGAACTGCTCCCTTGAGAAAGTCTGAGCAGTTGTTTGTATGTTTTTTGGTCCTCCCAGCACTTTCGGGTGCCGGGCGACCAAACAATCTCTTAGCAGGTGGATAGTCGAGGCTATCTCACTGGCTTACGGAGCCTCTGGACAGCAGTCTCCACTGTCTGTCAAAGCTCACTCAACTAGGGGTATGGCGGCCTCTATGGCCTTAAGGTCAGGGGCTACGCTCGAAGATGTGTGTAATGCGGCCGGCTGGTCCTCACCGCTCACGTTCGTGCGTTTTTATGTCTTGGACCTGGCTTCCACGCCAGGTGCCCATGTTCTGCAGCCCTGAGGGGCTTGTTTTCTACGAATGACAGCCAGGAAATCTCGCTGTGTATTCTATTTATTTGACTTGCGGCAAGTAGGGTCTTGTCTCTCGTCCTCTTTGGGGCCTGGCTCGAGGGCCAGGACCCCGTGCCAGGGGTTCCCATGCACCTCGGCCCTGAGGGGTCGACTTGTACTTGGACACCGACCAGCTGAGTCTCGCCGTGTGTTTCCAGCTTTGCGGTTCTGGCTCGAGAGCCAGCTACCTGCACTTGGGTTTCTGCTCCTTTGCACTTTCCCCGGGGGCCCGGTGGGGCCCTGGTGACTTCCATCGCAGTGGGTGAGCCCATACGTTTCGGCTTATGTGGTTACCGGCCAGTGAATCTCGCCGTGTATTCCCTGTATGTTCTTGTATCAGGACTGAGGTCCTGCATATCTTGCCCTTAGGGGCCTTCTCGGAGTAGTTGTAAACGGCCAGGAAATCTCGCCGTCTCACTCCCTTATGGCTTTCTGGCTTGCGATCCAGGGTCTACGCTTAACCTGTCGAGGTAGTTCCTCTTATTGTGCTCTACGGATTCACACTTCCAGGGACTTGCTCGCACGGGCGACGCTGGGATTATGCTCCCATAGCGTCATTCGCTGGCGCGCAGTGTTGAGTTCCCTTGAAAGGAACGCCTCAGGTTATGTATAACCCTGTTCCCTGAGAGGGAACGAGGCGCCGCGCCTTCCCGCCATACTCCCCTGCATGCCTGGGCTTAGCTTCGCACTTTACGCTGAATGTGTGTGCGTTCCACGCTTTTTATAGCTTCCTGGTCCTGACGTCACCCGCCTTTGATGTTCAGTCTAGCCATTCGGCAATCTTGCACACGCAGCTTCAGACGCGGTCACGCAAAGGCGTTCCCATAGCGTCATTCGCTGACGCAGCGTCTCGTTCCCTCTCAGGGAACAAGGGTTACATACGTAACCTGAGACGTTTTTCTTTCTTAAATTATTCTTTGTGTTTTTTACAGCAAAAGACTGAGGATCATGACCTCAACACACACACACACACATTTGACATCACCTCGGTTTTTTGCTTATCGCTTAGTGTCTGAAACATTTTTCAAAGAGTTAAAGCAGGTGAGTGTCATTTTAAGTATATGCATATGGTCAGTTTTTCTTTCTTAAATTATTCTTTGTGTTTTTTACAGCAAAAGACTGAGGATCATGACCTCAACACACACACACACATTTGACATCACCTCAGTTTTTTGCTCATTGCTTAGTGTGGGTGTGTTTGGCTAGTTGTACTTTGATTGTGTGTATAGATGGTTGGTTGGTTGGTGTTTGTTTCTTCTATCAGTTTAAGTCTAGTTTCAGAACAGTGAATCCAGCTGAGAAGGAGAAGCTGATGCTGAAGCTGATGACACACTTGATCCAACAGCTGACAAAAGACGATATTAACTTCGTCGACTTCCCTAGTAGATCACTGCATGTGTGTATTATGTATTATTTCCAATGACTGACAGCTTGAAATCAGTTCTGGACAAGCACCTTAAGACATTAATTTATTTTTTTAATTTTTTAATTACTGACATTTAATTTAGTCCATTCACATTCCCATAAATCGTACCACTTTTACTTGTTCCAGCTGATGACCATATACATTTTTATATTGTATATGATCGGTGATCTGAAACGATTTCAGATATATTTTTATATCTTATTTGTGCTATCAGCACTTGCACATTTTAAATGAAATGAAAAAAGTATCAAATGTTTTTGTAAACACTGCATATCTGACAATACATATCCCATCATCAACACAAATGGATAATATTTCTTTTATTTCATATGGTTTAGAAAGTCGAGCAGACTACTTTTTTTATCCTGATGATCTTCTGGCTTTTTCACCCTTTCCTCTGCTTCTCGTTCTTTGTTAATTGCAACTTTTGCCGTCTGGTTGGCTGTGGTTTTTAGGGTCCTCTTGGTGCCCCGGTGCACAGCTAAGACACCTATGTTGACCACAGCCTGCACTGCCTCGTCTCCATACCTGATCAGAAACATAGAGATGGTCAAACATGGAGAAAAGTCAGTGCTCATTAGAAGAAGTTGTAAACTGTTTTACATGGTTTAACTATTGTTGCTTATATGTGTTTAAATTAATGGCCGATAATTGACCTTCAGCATCATGAAAAACTGAAAAAAGTATGTAAAGTCAGCACACCAAATTTCCAAAAGTATCAACATATATTTTTAACAGACTTTCACATGAAAGAATGAATATTAGATGATCCTGAAGGTTTGAGAAAAGAAAACAAACAACACTTACTTGTGCCTAACAGTGCCAACACAATTCTGAACTTAAATGTTCAACAACAGTTTTCGTTGAGGTTTCCACACCGGTCCAAACATTTAAAACACCCACAAAGTAAAGTTTGTAGAACATTAAAACATTAATAAAATACATTTTTGTCCTTGGGATGCTCCAATTCCGAAGGATCTTTACTATTTTTGCACATTCTGGTTACACTGTATTGTTATGCGCATCATTTCTTGCAGAAGAAGGTGTGTATAGGTGTATTGCATTTTTTTGCAAAACTGTTCAAAACAAAAGCCTTTCCAAACTACATTTGAAAAAATAAAAATGCACAAAATGGCATGTATTGCTGTATTTATTGCAGTGACCATTTTACCACTGTCTAACCTTGTTTGCAGTTTCTGACAAATAATTAAAGATGATATTTGCCACACTGATTTAGCAGTGACAGACAGACAGACACATTGCCTCAAGTGTTTTATAGTTAAACATGTTGAATTATAAGTTTTGAGTATACAGCTGTCACGCCTCAAAGCAAAGGACCTTTTACACCAAGGTTCTGCTGATCCAACTTTAAGAAACCCTAACCATTAGCCAAAAACACATTTAATTTATTATCAGATTTCAGAAGTTATAATTATGTTTGTAATTATAATTAAAATAAATGAAACGACAATTTATTAATTTATAAAATATTTATATTATAAGTTTTTTCAGAGTGATATCGCACGTGATTTAAAACAATACAGCATAATGCGAACACGCAAAAATAGTGATAATCCTTGGGGAATAAAGCATAACGAGAATGTGCATCAATGATGATGATGTATAACAATAAAGCATTAAGAGCATGTCTTTGGTGCTTGCTTGGTTCAGGCCAGCATAAAAGAAGTATGTTAAATGTAGGCTATTATTTGGATTATGACTTAAAGAATGATTTGTGGATTGTTTTTCTTTAATACACACCATCCTATTTTTTTTAATACTTTTTAAAAAGTGGTGGGGACATGTCCCACCCGTTTCACCTGCAAATTTACAGCCTACAGTCATGTGAAAAAATTAGGACACCCCATTAAATATTCAGTTCTTTATTAATGTCATGATCCCTGGTCCCCGTCTTGTCCCTGCTCCCTCTTCTGGATATTTGCATTACTGAACTCAATGTCCCATAATCCTCTGCCTGGTTTAATCCTTGCTTATTACCCACACCTGTGTCTTGTCAGCCTTGCTCATTATCGCTCTGTATACAGTATATAGTCCTTGTGTGTCATTTGAGTTTGTCAGCCGTTGTTTCATGTATGTTTGGATGTTCCTGTGTTTCTGGTCCCTGTTCTTCGGTTTATGTTATTAAAGTAAAACTGCATGTGGATCCGCTGCCTTTATTCCTGCATCCATCATAACAATTAATAATTTTTTTACAAATTCTACTTCTCATTTGCCACCCCAATTTAAGAATGACCCACATTGTCCAAATTCATGTGAATTAGCCACCTCAAACAATATGCACTAATTCCTGTGAGATCAGGCTGGATGAGGAGCATCTAATGTGGGTGGTGATGTATACAATCTATTTCTATTCGCAGATTGCTAAAACACCTGAAGTTGCAGTGCCAGCACATTTGTTTCTGTCAAAATATGTTTACTTTGAGGAGGACATTTTTCTCTGTCAGTCCATGAGTTCTGGATGGATGTATTCGTTATGCAGGAATGTCTTTTTTTACTTTTTATTATGCAGTTATGTGCATTCAAACATATACATCTCACAACAGTAATAGTCAACATTTTTGGATCTATGCCAGGGATAAGACATTAAAACACTTAATTAACCAAATTAAAGTGACATAGTGCTTCATATGTGATTTTCTGATATTGTGCAGAGTAGTACCATTTCTTTTATAAAATGTTAAAAGTTTGGCTCAGCTTTAGCCCATTTCTTTACATTTATATATGTTATTTTCTAAATAACCAATTAAGTAACAAATTGTACTTTTATAATCAATGGTATCTTGTACAAAAACAAATATGAAATCATACATTTCTATTTGTATTAATGTTACAAACATCCTAGAAATGAAGTTAGAGACATCTACCCAAAATAATCTTGAGTATACACATTGAAAGAAAAGATGAGATGATTCTTTAACAACACCACAAAAATTGCAAGAGGTCTCTATATCCAGTTCGAACGTTTCAAAGAATTCTTTAACAGGGTAAATTCTGTGTAATATTTTCAAAGATACCTCTTTTACTGTATTACTTATAAAAAACATATTTGTTATACACCATAACTTCTTCCACTATATGTTTTCATAATTAGATGACCAAAAGACTGTTGAACATGGCACATAATTCTTCTTTAACATATTTATATATATTACTGCATTTAGCTTTAACAGTAAATATCATATCACACGTCTATGGTTGTTGGTCAGCATTAATGGAATGTGCAGAATTATGTAAAAACATTAATATACGTTAATTGTTCATTATGTTACTTATGTAAAAATAACAGCAAAGTCTTTTGGTTTCACAGGAATTGTACGTTTTTTAAGGAATTCTGAATATGTCAAAAGCAAACCTTGTTCATTAAGCAACTGACTAACTAACGGTAAGTATTTGATTGTCATACTATGATTGATTAAAGATTTTTTATACATTATTCCACAGAAAATATCGATGTGGTGTGAAATTGTGCTTGTAGATTAATTGCCAAGCATTAGTGCCTGCTTATGAAAACCTGACAATTTAATTGGGATTTTATCAACAGAAAAATTAATAAATAAAGAATTAAATATATAATTGGGGAATATATGCCACACAGTAGCTTTATTTTTAATGTACACAATTATATTATATTATTTTATCTTAAGTACCTCATTGAGGTCTGTAAAATTTAACATTTCAAGGCCCCCAAGTTCTTTACTATTATTTAAAATATCTTTTCAGATGTAGTGAGGTTTGAAATGAAATTCCAAATGAAATGATAGAGAATCTTAACCAAATCCTTAACAACATTCTTTGAAACTTCCATTGACATTGAAACACATACAGACCTTGAAATCCCTTCTGCCTTTGACAGTAAAATGCGACCAAATAAGGACAAGTCTAATAAATAAATTAAGTGATGAAAATGAAAACTCAAACCCGATTAAGCCATTAACTATAGAAAACTGTTAGCAAAATATATGCCAAAATGGAAAATAAAATGAAAATAAAAAATTTCATTTTCATCTTAACAGTAACAGCGCATCCTCCCTGTCAAATTGAAAAATAATATGCAATTGGTGATTTGACATTTCATTTTCACTGACATCTGGAGGCAAGACAATATTAAAATAAAAAGGCAAATGTGAAAAAGAAACTGCAAATATATCTTTAACAAAGGTTTTTATTAGTGTTCACGCATTAATAGTTACAATAGATAAGAGAAAGAAAAGCACATAATAATTTAAATTGCATTTTTTAAATAAATCAATATAATGTCCCAGAAATTATGCACATTTTTGTTGTTTATGAGCCTTAGAAACGAGGTAACACTTCATTTTAGCAAGAAATAGTGGAAAAGATAAAGGGGATTTAAGCAATTTTTGGTTGTGAAAAAATTGACATATAGACCATTTCACAAGATGTAAACAGCACTGGTCCAGAAGCACTTCCTGTCTCAGTTTTTTAACACTACACAAATGTCAGAACAAAATACAATCAACAGAACATTTACAACTGACTTGTTTAACAAACATCTTTAAGATTTAATTTAATTTACAAATGTGAAATACAAAAAACTGAAACAGGAAGTGCTTCTGGACCAGTGTTGTTTACATCTTGTGAAATGGTCTATAACATAAATTATTGACAACATATCCAAGAGAAGGCATTTTTGGGTTTTCATAGTAAAACATCATTTCTTTTTTTTTAAAGTATGGGATTAAGCTATGGGTCACATTTATAAGGCACATTGAGTAACCCAAAACCGACTGGTTAAACTAAAATCACAAAATAAATGGGCAGCTGTTTCTTTCATTAAACTGCGTCGTCAATACGTCTTGTATCACAACATAGACATAAGAGAATAATAGATAGAATAATTAGTCAGGTAAGGCGATACGGCAACATGTCCGCCATCTTAGCTGTGGCAAAAGTTACCCAGAAACACATACATCTGAAATTGGAAGCAGCTTTTTTCTGCATTTAAAGCACAATAACTTTTACATTTGTCACCCGATTTAAATGATCGCTAGCTATTAACACTCTGTCGCCGTTTCCCAACTAGATATACTAAATGTCTACTTGTCTTACTTGTGAAAGGTAATTCCCTGAGACATGTTTGTGAAGTGCGTGACATGCGGCTAAAGGAGAAGTTGCCACAAGTAATATGGCAGCGTTTGGATCACAATGCGGCGTCATCAAGTGGCATTTAAACCCGGAAGCGCACGTAGCAAATTAAATTCCTCGGAAGTGCTGCATGTGTTTATTCTTTGGGAAACAGAAACTAAGTTGAGAAAGAATCTTACCGAACAGAACAAAGTACAAACCGAGCGATGTAAACTGCGCCAATGTTAGTCGTTTATTAATTGTTTAGTCCTTGACGAATCGATTCTTTGTTTCTAGGAGGACACAGTGGTTAAGATTAACGGCGTAATTTGACTGGTGTAAATGATCTCTGGTTGATCTAGGTCTTTATGAAGTTAATTTGTCTAGTCGTGTATTCACAGTTTTTCGTTGCCGTTCACAACAGTGCAGTGTTCGTGTTATAGCTCGTGTATATTATCGATAGAAAAGAAAGTTGCTTGTGCAGAATGACTGTGGCTGTGTTTTTTGGCTGTGCTTTCATCGCGTTTGGTCCAGCCTTCGCCCTGTTTGTATTCACTATCGCCAAAGATCCACTGAGAGTCCTTATCCTGATCGCAGGGTGAGTCATCTGTTCGTAATTCACCTCATCTCGTGCACCATGAAGCCAATAAATGATGCATGAGGTTATTCATTTAACACCATGGTATTGATATTGAGTATAATTACTGTACTATGGTAGCACATGGGAGTATATACCTGTGCATACAAGTGGGCACCGGTGTTTTTTAACACTTTGTAACGACTTAATAAATGTTATGTAATGCCTAATAGAGTAGCAGGTTTTATCATTCTAAAATGTGGAAAAAATCTAACGAACAGTGAGTAAAGAATATTTGACTGGTACTGTATATGTATTATATCAGTGATATAATGATGTTTAAGAGTGAAAGTACGTGTGTGTTTTAGGGCGTTCTTTTGGCTTCTCTCTCTGCTCCTCTCATCTCTGGTTTGGTTCATCGCTGTGAAGGCCAGTAACTCGGAGGACAGGACGCTTAAGAGAGCCCTTCTGATTTTTGGAGTTTTCTTTTCAGTTTTACTCCAGGAGGTGTTTCGCTTTGCCTACTACAGACTGCTCAGGTGTCTCTCAGTTGCTCATCACACTCATTTGTTTTTTCTTTTATGGACTGATTTAATATCTGAATGTGAAATCCTCCCTGATTCATATTAACCTTGTGTGTTGGGTCATCAGAAAAGCCAACGAGGGTCTGGCAACCATAAGTGATGAGAGTATAGCCATTTCAGTCCGTCAGATGGCTTACGGTAAGCGGCTTTTATCGTCACACTGTGCGGTCCAGTAAGTCTGTGTTATTGTGGTACAGTCATCGGGGTGTTTTGTACGCAGTGGCTGGACTGGGTTTTGGGATCATGAGCGGAGCGTTCTCAATGATCAACATCCTGTCTGACTCTCTGGGTCCCGGGACTGTCGGCATCTTTGGAGATTCACAGTATTACTTCATTACATCAGGTGAGCTGTAGATCCTAAATCTAGATGTGAACACTTTCTGACTCTTTGACATGCTGATGCATGTTTGTCAAATAGCAGATCTACAGGTTTTGTGTTTATAGCAACATAAAGATCAACATAAACGTGAAGGTTTGTATCAACATCACACAGAGGAAAGGTCATATTAATATGTTCTGCTTTTTGAGAAACTTGTCACTTCTTGTGAACATCTTAAGTCTTTTCCAACTGTGTGCAATTTTCAGTCAAAACTTATAATATAATAATTCTCTCAGAGAATAGAGAGTATTTATTACCAATATATTGAACTGTATATTTTTTTGTCTAAAGTCATGTTGATAGAGTTCATTGTAGGATATCTTTAAAATAAAGCCAGACCAAAAACCAGAAGCAATAATACCCAACAAATGAAAACAAGGTGATTCTTGACAGAACATCAAATAGTTATTTTAATGTATGTTTAATGTGTTCATTTATGAGGAATATGAACTGTTATGAATGTGACAATTCTAAAAACAATTCCTGACTATGAACAATGCTTTAAAAACTTTGAGAGAGACCTCACATGAGGAATTAAACCATCTAAACTATCATTATGATGAAAACCTTTGAGAAAAACGTATTTTGTTTGTTACGTTGACATTTGAGTGGAATTGAGCAAATGTAGTAATAAGTTGATAAAAGATGAGTTCTTGTTTCTTGTTTGGTGTGTGTAGCTCTGATGACTTTGGCTTTGACTCTTCTGCACACTTTCTGGGGTGTGGTGTTCTTTGACGGCTGTGAGAAGAGCAGATGGTGGGTCATCGCTGTGGTTGTGTCTCTTCACCTGCTGGTCGCCGGCCTGGTGAGTCAAGCATGTGTGCTGCTATAAATGTCACACCGTACATACAGTAATAGTTTTGTAAAAAGTGATGTTTCACATTTGAAGAGCAGCTCTGAATCATTCATGATAAGAGTTTAAGTTGTGTACGTTTTTCCAGAGGAAATGTTATTTCTCAGAGAATGCTCTGTCATTGCTCAAGAGACTTTAACAACTATGACACATTATCATATACATCTGCAATTTATGTGCGTGATGAGCTTTAACTCTTCAGCTTGTGATGTTGGCATTGAGTTTTGGTGTAAGATTTAAGTGTTTGAAGATCCGAAATTGAATTTCTGAATGTTGTGTGATTAAATTCCCCATTTTTACAAAGTCAATCAACAGACAGTGATTATAACATGGGTGGACAGGACAGCACATTTATCTAGATTGATCTATTAGGTTATCCACACAACTCTTAAGTGTATTGTCTCATATTTAGTTCTGTTAATATTGTTCTGTCTCAATCTTATGTAAGGCGTTTCATATGTGGTCATGGTTTCCACATTTTAGAATGGCAGTAAACTCATCAAAACCATAAAATAACACAATTGTAACTGTATGAATTATGTTGTGACAAAATTATCTAAAATAAATGAACACTATGTTATATTTGATCAGCTTCAAAAGTAGTCATAGTTTTATGGAATGTAAATCCTGTCAAATTTAAATAAATAAATTAAGTGATGAAAATGAAAACCAGATTAAGCATTTCATTTTAGAAAACTGTGCAGAAAACATATGCCAAAATGGAAAAGAAAATTAAATCATTTCATTTTCTTTTTAACAGTAACAGCGCACCCTCCCTGTCAAATTGAAAAATAATATGCAATTGGTGATTTGACATTTCATTCTCACTGACATCTGGAGGCAAGACTGCCAAAATTAAAATGAAAAGCCAAATGTGAAAAAGAAACTGCAAATATTTTTTACAAAGATTTTTATTAGTGTTCACGCAATAATAGTGACATAATTCAAATTAAAATGTAAATTTTGCTTTTCATTGAATTTTCTTTCACAGTTTTCATTTTCAAAGCCAACTTGTATGCAAGTGATATGTTAACTAGTGGGTGTGGTTTAGTCAGGTAGCAGAGGGCTATAGGGAAATGTCTGAACGCAAGAAGAGTGTCTGAGTGCATCACATGATAACGATAACGCTGATCATGATGAAATCTGTAAAAACCTACTGTTACTGGAGGCGACTGCTGCTCTAGAGCATCACAAGCAGACAATCCAAACTTCCAGCTTTAGGTCTCAACCTGAGAAACTTTTTAACAACACTGAAGAAATTTCTGTGCTGGACTGTTATTGGCATTATTTATTATTATAATATTTTTATTCCTTATTTGCTCCAAGTAATCAATTTCAAAAAGATTTTTAAATGATTAAGATATTTTTAAACATTAAAAGATTTTTAACATCATGAAAAACATTTTTCTCACCTGTGTCTAAACTTTTGACTGGTACTATATTGCAGATCAAGTTTTAATATTATGATGTTTGTTATTTTAAGTGGAACAGGATGGACAAGAACATAGATTATTTCTCATTATTTTTGTAAAAAAGTCAATAATGTTTTTTTTCTCATTTCCTGTGTGTCAGTCGCTGTTGAACCCGTTATACGAGGGCAGTCTGCCGCCCGTCTATGGTATCACGCTGCTGATGGGCGTCTGGGCGTTCTTCTCATCTGGAGGGTCACTACACAACCTCACTGCCATCTGCACACGTAAGATCACATAAACAAGACTTTCGTTCGTTTGTAAGTCAATGAAGGAAAATAGCATTGATTTATAAATCAAATCCAAATCTTCTCTCTTTCTGCAGGCCGAAAAGCTGAAAGGCAAACTTCATAAGCCGACGTGTATTTTAATCTGTCAGTGCGACGCAGGGCAACAGATCTGCTGGATTTGCTGCTCGAATGATTAGCAGCGGTTTGTGAACGTTCACATTCACCTGCTCAAGCACCGTCACACACGTCCCGTCCAACACCAGTGATCTCATCACGGCCAAAATGGGACATGGGACCTTCACAGATGCACTGTAAATAGCTTGATCCAAATCTACACAAACGAGATCATATGATATTTTATATTATTTTGTTTGAAAACCTACTTTTCTAGTCATGTTTTTGAGCTTTTTTTGATAAAGATGTTATGTGAATATTGAATGAAGCCTTGTGAATAATAAGGCTGTTTGCAAGAATCAGTGAATCGACCCTTAGCTCGTCTAACTCTTAACTCTTACTGACTTGGTTAATATACACATGCACATGTACTTATGCACACACTGTCAAGTCTATGTTTGGCCTAAAGTTTTAATATATATGAAAGCAAAATGAAAAGGTCATTTTTAAATGGTTCAAGATCAAAGGGAATAATTGTCTTGGGCATCTCATTGTGCATCTTAGTTTCTGATCAATGTGCTAAATCTGTTGTTTATTTACATTTACATTTACATTTAGGCATTTAGCTGACGCTTTTATCCAAAGCGACTTACAAGTGTTAGGAGACAAGTAGTAGTATTTGGCCAGTAGCAGCAGCAGCAGCTAACATCCTTTTAGCAGAATAGACTGTTGATGACTCTATTTTAATTTAATTCAATGTCATATAATTTAACAGTAACATGCAACCTTTTACATTTATGCAAAGTCTAGATAATCCATATCCTTCTGTTCTGTAATCCTGTCAGGTTGTGTAAAACAGATCTTTTTTATTGACTAGTATCATCTGAGACGTGCAGGATGCTACTCAGTATTGTGCATTATATTTCTCACTTGTTTGTATTCTCAGCATTACAATAACATAAACAGCTTAAAATTCCTGAACCAGCACACAAACATCTGCCTTAAAGACAGCATTCAGCATTCAGTCTCTTGTTGCGGTACATCACGGAGCCCGGCGGATATCGATGCAGATCTCATGTAGCTGGATCACATTCAATTCGGTGCTCAAAAGCTTTTGCTTCAGTGAATGTTCTAACAGCTCTTTAAATTGGAGGTGGACATTGCTTTGTCTTTTTGTCTCTTGCCATTTCAGCATGTCATCAAGAGTTAGAAAATGTGTTTGCAGATGGACTTTATGTTTGAATTTTTACATAATAATGACAATAATGACTCGGTGCTGTCCTGATTTTCAATGACTAAATGATTATCTTGTATTTATGTGATATTTTAATGCTGCTTTATAAACTTTCTAAAAGTATTATGTGACAAACGGAGTCGTTTTTGTACATAAAAACTTGATATAAAAATTATTTTTATCTGTATTATTTCATCAAAGCAAAATGATTGGGAATAGTAAACATTTACTTCACATGATGTGATGCATGTTAATCAGTTGTTAAATATATTTGTCAAAGAGGTCACATTTATTTTAAGGGTGTATTTATTCTGTATGTTGATGCTGCATTTCTGTAAATATTTGACTATAAGGTGAGAACTGAACCTGTGACCTGCTCCTCAATGCATTAAATGACATCATTCATTGTCAGAATTGTGTTAAAATACACACAAGCTCTTCATCTGTCATTTGTGCAGACAGCATATATATGAAATAAATAACTTGTGAACTTTTAATGGAAAACAGCATGCAGAGCTTTGGTATGTCTAGGTTTAATCATTTATTTCCAACATCATATAGCTGAGACATGAATGAGATAGAATACAGAATGTGATGCTTTAGTAAAGTCTCTACTAAACACCTCTTGACCTTCTTGAATGGGAGAAAACTGTTATCTGTAAAACTACTGGCTGAGATCAGAATAAAGCAACATATTCCCGACCAACAATCAATGTGACATCAACTGTACCATAACTGTCGTTTCTTAAGCTCAAATTGTTGTAAAATAATATTAAAGGTTTCTATAGATACTACACGTACACAAATGTTGGCAAGTACCTCACAGCTGATTATATCTGATTGAAAATATATGTTATTGAAATTTTAGTTTGGCTAGAGCTTTTTAAGATATCTGTTTGTCCCAATAGTTCAAGTTCAAATTTATTTGTATAGCGCTTTAACAATGTAGCGCTGTTTCAAAGCAGCTTTACAGCAGAATCAACAGAATGACAAACAGGAAAATATAAATGCTAATTTAATAACTAATATCAGCTCAGTCTCCTAGTGACACTCCAACACTGAACCCAAACTCCATTAATGAATCTCTGTATATATATATATGGAGACTCACTTGGAGGGTCATTTCTCCTCTGACGCGTCACAGCTGCAGTCAGTAGTTTGATAAAAATGATTTGATTTAAAGTCGTGAACTAAATTTATTAAAGTTTGAAGCCGTGTAGGTCTGAGATTTGAGTTGATCTGGATTATTATGATTATAATATGTGATTGAATTTAACAATGTGTTTGTGTGTGTGTGGTAAACTAGGTAGTAGTTAAAAGGCTAATATTCTACAATAAAGGATTGTTTAGCCGGGGATGACTGAGTTAACTGAGTTCAGCTATAACATCAAACTGCTGACATAAACAGAAAAGAAGTAGTTCATTAGTCAAAGTTAAATAGTTAAAGAGATTAGCATAAATACTGTTTAGCATTAGCATTAACGTAGTAACTAGCATTAGCATTAGCTAGGGTTAGGGTTATGAGTGCAGGGTCTCCTGGGGGTCACCGCCTCCTTCTGACAGATCCAAATCCAATATCATATAAAATTAGCAAATAAAAAAAAACAATCACTAAAGATACATTAAATAACAATTCTAAATATAATTTTTGTCTTATTAAACAAATATTCTATAATTTAAACATGATTTGTTGAATCATTCCCAAAACAGACAACAGCAGGTTTTCTCTTTAATAATGTGTCAGTAATGGTTCAGGACATACGCAGATTCATGTTGAACATGTTTGATTCATGCTTCTTCTTTGACAGCTGCTTTATAAATTACATTTTGCTTCGAGTCTCTTTTAAACCTGCAGAGAAAAAGAAAAGTCAGATTTTTTATCAAACAAATCAACTGTCAGCGCTTTGGATAAAAGCGACAGCTAAATGCCTGAATGTAAATGTAAACTGTCCAAATCTGTCTCCTACAGTGGTTAAATATCAACTGTAATGTGCACTGGAACTATTTCACACAGAACAAGAGAGAAAACAACAAAGACTGTGTATGAACATACTTTGAGGACTTTTTTCGTTGTTGATATGCATACATGGAGAAGGTCAGCAACGTGACTCCAAAGAGAACTCCAAAGACAATAGCCATAATATCTCCTGTAAAAAAAACCATTCACATGTACAAACATTTCATATATAGCACTTTAATGACATTGTTATTTTAGGCAAGACGTACCTTTAGAGAGTGCTTCTGTAGAGGAAAAATGAAAAAATATGTATCATAATATTATTTAACACATTTAGCATTTAAACTTTAAATGAAATGATTTTTTTATGTTAGGCATAAGCAATAAGGTACCCAAGGCTGTGTTTTATCATGAATATGAGAGAGCGGTTGAGGGTGTTGTTAGGCACGACAGCCGTGATTTAATCATGATAAAGCACTAGCCTCCAGTACTTTATTGATTTAATAAAACACTAACCACACAATACAAATATTAAAGCCTAAAATATGTATCAGTGCAACTTTCATGAAGTAAAATCACCAAAAGTCTGTCATATATGTTTATGTTTCTAAGGGTGATGTGCGGTGAATGTGGACTTTGTTAGATCAGATAAAACTGTTCTGCTTGTAACTAAAACACTATCAACCATATCTCTGATGTACTGCAATAATATAATAAAAAAACTCTCTGCAAATGTTTAAAATCATTAACCATAAAGCTTAAACATTATACATGTTAGCATGAGCCCGATCTGATATAAAACACTTATTAACCCTCTCTGAATATACTTGTAAATATACTTTCATCTCTAGTTTTAAATAAATGCATCTAGCGATGACAAATTACATGCTTTCTGTTGTACAAAAGCAGTATCACTCTTTCACTTGTGGTAAAGTCATATGTATCAGCAAGCTGTTAGTATCTCCAGATTTATGTCTGTGAATAAACCACAGCCATGCTAGGTAACGTTCTCAGAAATGTGCATTTTAAAAAAAGCATTTTATTAACATTATATACCATTGCTAAACGTTATAAACATGTTAATGTTATAAAAATATTAATGTTATAAATAAATGTTTTTAAATAACATTTTTATAACAGAATGAGAATATTAGCAAAATGTTTGAGAATATATTTTGTTAGCTGGGATAGAGCCATTAAACCGTTCTCTCTTACTTGTGTCATTCAGCTTTTATAAATCCCTTTTCATCACATTTGTCACAGTAATGTAGATTCTTACCACTAGTTTCACCAGATTCCTTCACATTGGGCTCTTGTGTTTCAGACGGCAGGGCTCCTCTGGCTTCTGTGAAAGATAAACACAAAATCTACATTACTTTTAAGTTGAAGGTCACTTGCATTTCTATTTGTCTTTTATAAAAGTATATTTGACGTACTCGCCGCAGCAGATACCGTTTGGAAAGACGTCAGTACTCTTCTGCCATGCAGAAGCTGTGGTGCTCTGAAGTTCTTGTTTAAGAGTTTGTTTTGTTCTGTTTTCAGCGTGTCCTCCAGGGCCGCTAGCTGGTAAAAGAAAGGACGGCAGCATTACGTTCTCCATTACCATCATGATGTTTAAGATGAGTTTGAGAGACCCGTGTGCCACCTGTCTTCTCGACACTCTGATGGTGTCGTTGAACAGCGTCCAGCTGACCGTCTGAAAGCACGGAGGAGTCGTCAGGGACCCGTTGTACCTGTAAAACCTCTCCAAACTGTTTGGCAGAAGATGACGGATGTTAAAACCAGGAACCTCAGTGTTCGTTTCTGAAAGAAAACCATCAGATTGTTCGGAAACATCAGTCTGGTTTATGTGTTGATTGTTGGTTATTAGTAAAATTCAATTGTCACCCTCTCTGCTGATGTCTGTTAAAGCAGACAAGATCTTTTCATAGTTGTCATTTTCACGAAGGCCAATCTGTTGAAAAAAGACAACAAAACTGGCATCAAACTGTATTCTTAGTTTTGGAAAATATTATTGTAGTCAGAGAGGTTTTTAGTTAACGTGACTTACACCGATAAATGCTCCAAACACAGCCAGTCCATCTGCTTTATTAGCAGCTTCAGACAGATTCGCGTATTTGGAGTTATAATGAACCACGTGGATCTGGGGAAGAGATGAAGCTGCTGTAGTGTGTGTTTATGCAATATTTTACAGTCTTGAATGTAAAATAATAATTGCTGTGATGTATCTTCAAAACTCTTCATGCTAACTTTAACTGCTTATTTGGGACGACTGCATTAGTGACCAAAGGTGATGTCCAATTCTTCATCAAATATATTATTAAAGATGCATTACAAATGTTGTATGCGTGTTGTGTGGATGTGCTTGGAGTGTAAACTGAAGATCAGCTTGTACTGGTAGGGCATTGTGTTTGTATAACAACGCTTATAGGTTTGAACTTTGGATACAAGAGTCTGCCAAATCCATAAAATTAAATGTAATTTAACGTAATGTGAAGAATTTAAGGTTTGTCAAAACATTACACGCAACATATGTGCAAAGATTATTAAGTCATTATCTAGGAGAATGACTGCTGTAGTCAAACACCCAAAACAGGATCAATTTATGCTCTTTCGAGTATCTTTTTTAATATTATGCATGTATATGTATCGGAATAAACCCCATATTCCATGGTACAGTTTAGTTTGTCTTTTTTCCAAAAACACCTGATATTTGAAAGGTTTAATCATTCAAAGCTCTGGACATCAATAGTGTCAATAATGTTCTCTACTCAGTCAAGTTTCTATTACTAATCCATATATACTGATTGGGATTGTTGATTGGGAGGAGAGAGAGGGTAGCGGGCTCAGAAAGGACGCCAGAGCCGGGATTGGAACTCGTGTCGCCGCAGCGCAGTTGCACTGTATATATGTCTGGAGCGCTGTCCACTCAGCCACAGGCTCTGACTAACTTACATTTTATAAAGGAAAATGCATATTTAAATGTGATTAACTCTAAGATGTGATGAGAACATGTATATAACGTTTATGTGACTGAACAATGCTAATTTATCAATGGAACAGCAATATTACCAAGCAAATGTAAACATCTCAATTGCATGGTCTGCACATTTGCAACAAACATTGCTATTTTGAGTTAGTTGGGGCTATTTTGGATGAATTATATTGAATTGAATTATATGAATTATAATGCTGAATATAAGAACATTACAACACAGTGCATAAATTTCCATACAACAGCACAAACACACGCATGTACTGATCAGTCCACAATTTACCTTTGAATTCTGCAAGGAAAGCATCATGGTCATGGACGTCATTATGGTGAATGTTCCCATTAGTGCTCAGGCTGTCTGATTTTATACAAGATTCTTACAAGAGTACCTTCAGATCAAAGTGTTTCTCACCTCGGCTGGGAAATGGATGTTATCTATAGTGTGCTCTGAACCCGGGACCTCTGGAGTTCCCCAGTGAAAATGAAGCTGGGCTGCCACGTAAATCCCATTGAATCCTCTTACGATACGCATGCTGTTCGGCAGAGACAACTGCACTAACAGAACATACAAACCACAAGATTAGTACACCAGAGGCTAGATACAGTATACGGTATAGTCATAGTATACGCATACACAGTATTTACAACAGTCAGAATTCAGGATATATTCATATTTTTTGGAAGCACCTTGTGACGGCAGGACCGAGTCGCACATGACTTTCAATTGACTTAAGTTAAAATCAACACACATGAATGAAACAAGTGTATATCAGGCCTGACTTACGTGTGTGTCCATTGTTGATGAGAGTGAGATGAGACACGTGTGTGAGGTCATAACCCTCCAGCTGAATCACAGGGAGTCTGGGGTCATACGTCACCTGACCAGTGTTTATGTTAATGGGAGACTGGGATTTTCCACTGCAGTCTTCATATGAAGATAACCATGCGTGCTGATCTGAACAAGACCATAGGAATTATTAACAAAAGGATATTTTCGTGTCTAATTAGTTAATTGACTTTAATTCATTATTTATAAATAACAAACGATGAATCCAGGTGACTTAAATGCTTTGGATGAAATGCATAAAAATTTTTTGTGTTGTATCTCCTATTTGTATTTGAAAATGTCAGCTCATATTTCTTACTGCCCTGTTTCACAGATTAAAAGTCAAATCTGATAACATTGTTCAGGTATTGTAAAATACGTTAATAATTGTCTAAATCTTTTCAAAGGTGTCTGGCTGGTACATTACACCCTGTTGTACTTTTTATGTATTTCTTCTCTAACAGTGTCTGCAATTACATCTTGGATAACGAAACATTCGAGAGTTTTGAAGGTATTTGCATTATTATTAGTTCAGTAACTACAGAAGATCGTGCTGCGCTCCACTACATACTGTACAGTCTTAAGCAACCACGCCACCATAACACACTGTTATAATGACAATATATAACAGTTCCTCAGTTTCTTTAGCGGTGTCTTTAGTGTATCTGCAACATTAAAAAAGAACTGAAGATGTGTTTAATGCCAAGGGAGGTCACACTAAATACTGACTTTTCGTTTTCTTATGAAATCCTGTTTGGGTCCATATGTGTTTTGTGTTTGTATCTTAAATACATAAATATGCATGGTCAATTAAACTTTGTGCTTTTTAAGATGGTCTATGACTTTAGCGCAGTACTGTATGTAAACGGGTGATTGTGGGAAGGTGTGGATTAAATTTACCATAATAACCCCAGTGATGCTGATGAGAGGAACCTGTCAAACATGACAAAAGATTCTGTCAGTACAGAAAAAACATGATTGCTTACTGATAAATAATTTTTTCATCTATGTATTAGGTATAATATAGACATTTGCAGGTATGGCCAAAAATATATGGTATAATAATATAATAGAATAATAAAATAAATGCAAAGTTTTATTTTTTTAAAGCTAAAAAAACATTGTAGTTCTAATGTTGTACCATCCATAGGATCCTCATTCAGCAGTTAAAGCTTTAAAGGATGATGGCATTTTTGTTCTGTAGTTTTGTAAAAAGAGCCAAGTTTAAAATCTACTAATCGTGCTAATATAACAGTAACTTGACTGAATAGTGTATACTTGCATAGTAGGGCACAACAGGGCTTAAGGTCCACTTCTTGTGACAATATATGAGAAGATTTATGTATTTGGTGGGAATAATATTTATTCACATGTATAGTGGAGGAATCTAGTGGTGAACTGGTGATGTTTAAAGTATATGCAGCCCAAAAATTTAAACATACAAAAGAAATTAAAAAACAACATTTTGTAGAAAAATTCACATTGTGCTAAATGTGTGTTGAACCCATTTTACACGACAGCATTACACCAGTAAATGAAAGAAACAGAGTGAATAAAGCTGCACGAGTCTCTGCTCACCCCTATACTCTCACACAATCCCTTCATTGAGTAAATGAAGTGAACGTGAGTATTCAGTGACGACACAGAACGAAAGACATTTTCATGCTGTAGAGAGTAAACGGCTCTATTGTGTGCTGAGCGCCAGCGCGCTTTCACATGCCCGACAGGACAGGATCAAATATCTCCAGTGTCACCAGTGTTGAGGAAAGTGACATTTCACAGTAACTCGTTACAAAATTGTGTTATACCCCTAAAAACTAATGCATTGTGTTACTGAGTTACCTTTAATAGAAAGCTCTTCTGTTTAACACTGTAATGGCACATGCAACAAAAAAACACATTTATTTTATTATTATATTCTGACCACTAAAGCTACACATGCCATACGAAAGATTTCTTTCGTCACCTACAAAGGAAAAATATCTGTAACAAATGTTATGTTATGTTATGTTAGTGTTTGTATGTTTATTCTGTTGGATAAAGAATTATGACTAAATAAAATCACCATTCATTGTGATCATTCAGATTGCAGTATAGGCTTCCTACATTTATTTTGAAGCTACATAATTGCCCTAATAAAATTAATCAATTTCTCCTAGTTTATAATTTTGTGCACAGTTATTAGCACAGAAAAATACATTTAACAAAGTAATGCTTGACAAAATAGGGCAAAATGGGATTTTAAAATGAGAGTAAAATTGCCATTTTAGAAATGCAAAGCTCTGGCCTGAGATCTCTGTCTGACTAGCATCTGTTCCTGTGGAGGGTTCATGTCCAATTAACTACATTCACTTTAATTCAGAATGTATTATGTTGGCTGTTAAAAAAAGTTAATGCAAATAAAACTAAGAAGTACCTTGAAGTACATTTTTAAAAAAGGAACTCAAATATCAATTTGTAGTAATATTTTTAAGTAATGTGTTACCTGTTTCTTCAAAAAGGTAATCTGATTACATGACGGCCATTCTTGTAATGTTACCTCTAACAATGCACTTCACTATACAGTACTAAGATAAAGGTTAAGTTTAGTTTTTACTTGCAGTGATTTTGTGTAAGTCACTTTGATTAGAATCTGTACTTCAGAATCGGCACTTAAAAAGCATTTGATTTTCTTATACACACACAGTGTGGTCTTATGGTCATTGGAAATTTAAAGTATTGATGATTTCATAGGCATTATGTCATTATAAGTTCACTTCTTAAACGTGACGTGACTTTAGCTCATTTTCCCTTGTGCCCCTTTCATATACCTTTTCTTCTTATATAAAACCTTCTGAAATGCAGTTAAGCAGTTATGTTAAAGAATTTTAAAATACAAATCCTCCCAAAATACTTCAGTATTAATAATACAGCACATTTTCTCAAGTAACTATATTTTTTATTAAAGTCTTCACACAGTAGAACTGTGTGTTTGCTATTTAACACATTAGCTGGTCACACATGGAATATTTTTGAAGGATTCAGTTGTTTTTCTCATTTCAGATTCACTCCAGAGAGGAACTGTTAGACAGGCAGAAATCTTTCACGTGACTTGCAGACATTCTTTCTCAGACTTACATTTACGCACACGTACACATCCAGAGATTATCCAGCAGTTTCCACACAAATATATCCTGCACTTTGTATGAATTTCCATCAGAATCAAGAACTTTTGTCAGAGTTTTAATTATGCTGAATGTTGTTTGATCGGTAAGGTCGAGATGTTATTTGAGTTGCATGTACAGTTACTGTTTCATGAAGACTGACATTTAACATATTGCTCTTTAAGAAGGAATGTTCTTTCCTTGAACTGTGATTTATTTAGTGATATATTGACAGGAACTAAAAAGAAGACTAATAAAACTGGAATATTTTTTGTAGAAGATTAACTCATTCCTTTAGTTTTTCTTATTTATACTGATATCTTGTTGCACGTTTCCCCATAAGCAATATCAAACATTAACTACATCAGCATACCATAGAAAATATTCACCCTTGATCGTCAGTGTGTCAACAAAGAAATAAGCATCTCCAAATACAACTGACAATATTTGACAATCCAGATTGACAGTATGTTGACGCAAATGTGAGATGGTTGAAGGTTACGCACGTAACTCATGCAGAATAAATATTTTTACCCTTGTAAAGAAAACAGAACAAATGAAAGCTGGTAAATCATCAGGCAGAGTTATCTTTCAAAATCTACATGTTTGTTTCATTTTACATAAAAGCCTCAACAGTATTAAATGACGCATATTGATGGATGCAGAAGTGATTTGACACACCTTTACTGTGTTCTTCCTCTCTCTCGTTGCTCTCGTCTGACTCTGAGGATGAAGATAGTGCTGTGAGCGCTTGACTCTGAAGAAGATGAAGAACGAGGAATGTTTCCAGCAGCATATTAAACCCTTGAGCTCTGTCAGGTAGCTGTGTGTCCTCCAGGCCCGCAAACAATCTCAGCCCTGTTTCAGTGACTCGGTGACTGAGCTTTACAGAATAAACCAATCACAATCTAGAAGCTGCTCAAGGTGCCCAGGACATCCTTCCTTGCTTCCTTTCTTCCTTCTTTCCCTAAAGAGTTAGAGAGTAACCTAATCTAATCTCTCGCTCTCTCATGAGCGACATGCTTGAGCAAAGTCCAGTGTGAACAAGCTACAACTGACCAATGCAGCAGGAATAAAGATTCACTTCTGTTTTATTACACGTTACACTTGGCAAAAAATGTCTTATGTGATTTCAACTTCTAAAGTTTTTTTTATTTATGTGTAAACATTCAGATGAAGTAAAAGTTCAGCTTTATCGACAGCATCTGAAAGAGGTTTCCCTCTGAAAATATTTTTCTCTTCATTTGTAAATAGCAGAAATGTGTATCTTCTAAATTCTGTATGTAAATCTATGTTTTTTGAGCTGTAAATTTGTGAAATCATTAACTCCGTAACTTTGTAACGATGTAAGCACGTCAAAAGCCATCCACTTACATTTGGCAGAAGCTTTTTAATGTGCATTAAAGCAACACATTTGATCAGTATTAACTGATGATTAAAGACATGACCTTCAGTTAAGCTAAATAAAAATAATTAAAATAAAATTATGCAGATAATAGAATAAAGAATAAATTAATATTTATACTTGTTTACAAGCTTTTGTTTCTCACTAATCACGTAAATGCTGTTTATACTCAACGTGCATACCATTGCACTATTTTTTGACACGACAGTTTAACTGTTTATAAAACGATCGGAAGAAGAAGAACAACAACAACACTGCATATATATGTGCATATATACATAATATACATTGACAACATTGTTGTCGTTCTTTTTCATTGAGTATATATATATATATATACTATGCTAAGGGAATAAAGTATTTTTCTCGTGATCACAACTAGAAATTATTATACTAGCAATTATTAATAGGTAGACTATTTGACTATTGCACGCAATATTGCCTTTAAACCAAGTATGTTATTATTGTCAAAGAATGTAATATATTATATTATATCTTATCACGTTTCCACAAGTTAATACGTCGTGGCCTCAATGTACTATGATGTTCCCAAATATTAATATCTTGTGACCACAACAAAACTAAGTGCACTGAGAATGTGGTATATGTGTTATACTCGATGATACTAAACATTAAAAGTCAATTCATCTGATTAATGGGTGGAAAACAATTTAAACTGCAATTCAACTGCAGTTTATTAACATACTACATGCTGTAGAAGATTTGTATTTATTATTTGCATGTAAAATGAAGTAATTTAACAAATGATAGTCATAGACGGGGTGACGTTAGGACCAGGAAGTATAAAGGCCCCTGCTGTAGCAAGATGTTAGCTCAAAAGGCCAAAGCAAGATACTTACAGGGATGCAAGTAGTATGGCAGGGAGATGCAGCGTCTTGTTCCCTCTCAGGGAACCATGGTTACATGTGAAAGCGGAGATGTTCCCTTTTAAGGGAGCTTAACGTCTAGAACCCACATCCAGATCATAATTTCTAATAAACGTAAGTAGCGAGGACCAGCCAGCTGCATTACAGATATCCTGAATGTAAATTCCCGACCACAGGTTCTTAGAGGCAGCCAAACCTCCAGGTGAATGTGCTAGCTCACAGCTAGCAGAGACATTATAGGCAAGTGAAATAGCCTTAAACTATCCACCTGCTAAGAGTTTGCTTGGACACCGGAAGACCTAGCTTGGGTGCAAAAAAGCAAATGGGTCCCTTGGGAAAAACCCTTTCGACATGAGCCACCATTGCAACGGTCTCATGTGCAGCAGGCCAAAGGGTAGCACATTGGCCACTGCTGCCATAGGCTAAGGCCACAGATCTCGGCATCTCTTCTTAGCAGACTCATACGCTCATGCAATTTAAATGAATGAATGCTAAAAGAATTCTATGATGTGGCACGCCAAATTTACAAATTTTGAGATTTATAGGACATTTCATAATTTACAGTGAATGAAGTCGTAATGATTGGATAGACAGGACTTGAACCAGGCTAATGCCTGACCACTAATGTCAACATCATTTCCTAGTCTAATTAGAATGGTGTGATCTATAGTGTCGAAAGCTGCACTAAGATCCAAACGGACTAGAAGAGAAATGGCACCATGATGCTATCAGAAGATCATTTGTCACTGTAAGCCAGTGTTTCCCAATCCAGTCCTACACAGCACCCCTCCCAGGATGTTTTAGATGTCTTCCTACATAAAACACCTGATTTAGCTTATCTAAGCAGTGCTGTCTCTGTGCTGTGGTTAGGTCTAAATACTGACATTTGAAAAAAAAGCTATTTTTTTGCAAAAATGTACATAACTGACTTGGGACTACTTTTTCGTGCATCTTGGATAGAAAAGGGAGATTTGAGATTGGTCTAAAATTAACGTAAAATTAACGTCAGTTAAGTTCCTGCATCAAGTTTTTCTAGGCTATGTGCAACCTGACATATTTGAGACAGGTCTGGGAGATTATAGATAAAGTTATCTTTTTTTGTTTAAATAACTGTTCTACCCAATAGAAAACATGGTGTAAACTGAGAAGCTCTTGCTAGATGAATCATAAAGGCGACAAGGCAGTGGTCTGAGATATTGTCGCACTAGGGCAGGATTTCTATGTTATCAACATCGAGACTATAAATCACAGCTATGCTCCTACCTCCAAAGGAATGGGATCTGTGAGGAATTCCAGTCGGGATTTAGAGACCATCACAGTACAGAGACTGCTCTGTTCAGAGTTACAAATGATTTTCACTTGTCATCTGATCGTGGCTGCATCTCATTACTTGTATTGTTACATCTTAGCGCTGCCTTTCACTCCATTGATCTCAGCATACTTTTAAAAAAGACTTAAAACTTATGTTGGCATTAGTGGAATCGAATGATGATGGTTTAAATCATACAAGTCCAGTACGGAGTACCATAAGGATTTGTTCTAGGACCTCTACTCTTCGCCCTGTACATGTTGCCCTTAGGAGCTATAATTAAGAAACATGAAGTTAATTTTCACTCCTATGCCGACGATACTCAACTCTATATCTCCTCGAAGCCTCACGAAACACAGCAATTCACCAAAATGATGGAATGTATAGTTGACATAAAAACCTGGATGAATAAATCTCTTGAATCTTAAATCTTCCTGAAGCTGTGACCTTCTATCCTTCCTTCTTGCCATAGCCAACAGCTGTACTGATGCCCAGGCCTGCTCTTCCATGAGCCACTGTTCCCATCAATGCCCTTTGGCTCAGGCGTGACTCAGCAACATCCACTCTTAGATGGTGGACCCAGTGGAGATTCTTAGGCTAAAGCCCTCATAATAGTCCAAGATGAGGTCCGTAAACTTGACTGGGATGTGGTAACAAACCAGAGCCACTTCTGCCAGCTTATTTGGTATGGATCACTAAGCATTTGCAAGGTCCAGCCACAATACAACCAATTCCCCTTATTCTCCCGGGCCTCTCTGATCAGCTGCGTAACCAACCCTGTATGCTCTATACATCCTGGCACCTTTGAAATTCCTCATTTCTGGACAGAAGTATTAATGTATGAATTCATCAGGAGATAGTAGCCTGTTAGACGCTTGGCAACAATGCTGAAAAGATCTTTATAGATAGCTGAGTAGCAAGATGGTTCTATATTAATCAATGTTCTTTGATTCTTCCTCCTTCGGAATCCATATGCCTTCTGCATACCTCCATTGAGAGGCTACCTCGCCCCTCCTCCAGATCATCGTCAGGATTCTCCATAACCTATGAAGCAGGTTAGTTTCTAACCTTGGGCAGTTCTTATAAACCTTGTACTTCACTCGGTCCTGGGACTGAGCTTGTTCTTGGTGTTTTGATCACCTCCTGAATCTCCTTCCAGCTGAGCTTCTTACTTTAAAATTCCACAGTAGGCTCTGGAGGACTGCACGGGGCCTTAGAGTAACCAAGGTCCATTTCCTTGTCATCATCCCCAAGGGTGTCCTTAAGGTATCGGTCGATCTCAGTTTTGGGGCAGGTAAGCTGGCCTCCCCGCTTCTGCCCACTTCCCAGCTCTCTCCTTCCTTTCACCTTCTGTGCCACTCGGCCCTTCTTAAGCTCACAAGATTCTTACGGAGGATATTACGGAGCTATGTCAGAGGGCCTCTCTCCCCCTCTGCCGCTACCTTGAACTTCCGGCTCAGGCTTTTAGCTCCTGCATCTTGTTTGTTTTGTTGTTCCTTGTATAGGGGCGATTCATTGATACCTTCTCTACCAGCACAAACCTCTCAACTGCTAAGCTAACTATGATGATAGTCATTGTCTGGAAGTGTTGCTCAGTGTCGCCCTTGGCAGTTGCCTCCTAGATGGCATCAGCGGCATCATCAAACTGCACCACTCCTTCTTCTTACACCTGGGCCATTTTACCCATAGTTTTTCTGCTGCTCTGCATGGGTCTGGGGCTTGTGTTGCCTGGAGGTTTCGAGCACCGCGAGGTAAATCCAGGCATTGCTCGTCCAGCGTCTCACCAGGCATCTTATTCATACATTTCCAGACTTTAGACAGAATTTTACAGACACAGTCACAGACAGGGTAACAATCTGTAAACGAAAACATTCTTATAGCTGCAAGCAGGGCTTGACCTAATGAGAAAAGACAAAAGATTCCATCATACTTTGAAAAAGTATCTTTATTTATGACAAATAATTTGCAAACAAAGACAGACAGACCATATATTATGTGACACATGCTGCTATTTTGTAAACAGAGTGATAAAGATGTCAGTGCTGTCACAAAGAGAAATACTGTAGCAGGATGGAAAACAACATTCACCTGAGCAGCGGTCTGAAATAAAAACTACACACACACGCATGTATAAAAATCAAAAGCATTTATATTTTACATATAAGAAAGACCAAATACCTTACAGTCAAAAACAAACGTCTCTATGGCATAAAACAACAAAACACACGACATCATTATTATAGAGAAACATAGATGAAACGTTTTTCATGTCAGTAGGAACATGCGCACTAACATCATTTGTAAAAGCCTAAGGTAAGCAGAAATTTGCTGATTGTAATAGTTTACAACAAAATGCGTTGAATTAGCACAGGTAGTACTCACAGCAATCTGGATCAATGTACCAGTCATGTGACTGCAGGCATGATTTCCTCAGTTTTACACTACAAACATGGCAAACAATGCAGGACTTGAGCCATAACCGCTGTCTTTGAGTTCACAATCAAACAAGAAAAGAGGAACAACATGCACTTCACGAGCTCTGAATCGATATCATTACTCTCGGTGTTTATTTGGAGACAATGAATGTGCTTCAGACGGAATAAGAAGTAATTCTTAACAGTGTGTCAAATCCGTAGATTTATCATGCCACTTTCTCATGATTGTGCAAATTTTAAGTTCTTGCATAGACATTCAGACTATCGAAAACTCAAGTCAACTGCGTTGCAGATCCAGATTATTTTCAATTTACACTTTCTGAGGTCTTGGTCCAATACACAAGGTTTCTTAACCTAGATCAGGAGACTCACTAAAAACAGAGAGTTCAAGAGTCAAAGCAGGATTTCATGATAGCCTCCCTGTCAAATCTGAAGCTGAGGAAAGACGGCGATGAAATGATGTATTCATTTTCTCCAAAATACGAGCCAGTCTGTCCATTACAAGCATACACATCACCACCTTCATCTGGGGAAACAAGTGTAAACGATGTTAAAACAATTCAAGTTAATGCTCTTAATAAACTTATTGCAAATAATCAGATACTCTCATACTACTAACATTTCATTGTTGATTCCCTTAGCTAACCCCTACAAACATTGTCCATTTTTAAACAAACTATGTACAGTTTTGCTCATGCTTTAAGCTTTTCATACAGTATCTTTTTCTAAATTCATCATGTTTTCATGATATTTAGATTTAGTTTTACTAGTAAAACATCCCCTAACAAAATCGGAGCAATTTTGGAGACAGTATCACCTAGATGTTGCACTGTTATCAGCACTGTACATTAAATTGTTAGGCTGTATTGGAAATCAATGACTTATTATGAAGATATTTCAGATATTATTAGTGTTCCTAATGAAGTGTTCAGCGAGTGTGTGTTACCGAATAGCACAAACACCTCACCGGTTTCAAAGTTGTCCTGCAATCTTCTGGGCTGAAGTTTCTTATCCTTCTGCAAAACAACAATGTGTTAGGCAACTGTCATACTGTACAGTACAGTAAATGTGTTGTGGTAACTTACATCATTAGCCTTTTTCTTTATGTTTGGAGAGTCCTGGTGTTTCTTTCCATTGCCTTTTACATGATTCTAAACACACACACAAATCAATTACTGAATCGAAGCAATAAATATCAATCTTTCCGTTCGGCTGAAAACTATCTGGGTACCATTTAATATGAAAAATAAATTCCATAAATTGCGCTTTTTTTCAGCTTGACAACTATAAAAGACCTAAAAATGAAGTGTCCTCTGCACATGAGTTTGGTGAAAAACAAAGAACAATAGAATTAAGCATTAAAACTAGAGCAGCATGATTAATCGTTAAAGGATCGCGATCACGATTCAAACACCCATACGATCTCATTAATACATTTCAACGATTTTTCGTTGGCGTTGGTGATTCTGCCAAAGCAGAGAAAGCAGTAGCCTATAAAACTTATTTTCCATTTTACTGCTCTACTTTTTCATTATTCTTTTTGTGTAAGGGTTATTTCGGAGCATTAACGCCCAAAACGCGAGTGCAGCGGACAAACACGTGTGTGTACTGTATGTGTGTTCACAAAAACCTATGGTAAATAATGCAGTGCCGTAATAATTGAGGTCTTATTATGACCCTGGTTAGAAATATTCAAATGATCAGAAGTACTGGGATAAAATTTCGGATATAAACACTAATGTCTACCTGATCAAAACAGAGCACATCACATTCTGAACGTAAATTGGCGCTTCAAATAACGCATTTATTCATTACATTGTTTCGCCACTAGGTGTGGACAACGATCATTCATTCAATGCTGATTCATCCAGTAATTGATCTAGTGAAATATTTATTAGTGAGTAATAAAAATTTTTTATCAAAACAGATTTAAAAATCATTAAAATGAAACATTTTAAATATACTGCAACAATTAATATTTAGTACATTTACTCATAGTTGCTGTTCAGAATCGTTGGAGAATCGTGAAAAAAAAATCATGATTCTCAATTTAGCCAGAATCGTGCAGCTCTAATTAAAACCCAACACTATTGAAGCAAACTGCATCATAACTAATGACTAATAATCATACTAAACATCGTGCATTTATAAATACTCCCTTCCATCACCTTTGACATTTTGCATAAACAAAAACTGGTTTATAATTACTACCATCTGACTAATACCACATCAATGACTCATTCAATGGACTGATAGTGAACTGCTTTCTCTAATGCTTCAGAATGCCATACACACAAAACATTTGTAAAATACTGTTGTAAGGTAAAAAGCTACCTTGGGTTTCAGCACATCTACTAATTCACTCTGGGCAGTTTGTCCAAAAGCTTTCTGCTGTTTTTGCTTTGACCAGACATCACCTGATCCTGGAGATGCTTCCACCAATATCTGAGATTTTCTAGGCTTCGACCTGAGGAACAAAACAGAAAAACTGAAGAATTATTACCCAAACACACGGTTATGAGCCCATCGTAAATGACAACATACACAATCTTCAAACTGCTCTCTCAACTCCACAAGGCAAGTTTATTTAGATAACATTTTATACACAATGGTAACACAAAGTGCTTTACATAAAATTTGTTAAAATAATCATAAAGACATAATCACAATAAAAACATACATAAAATAAGAGGGGTGCAATAACTATAATGCAGACTGAACTGAAAGATTGGTGTCTGTGGTAGTTTGGCCACTTTGCTGAGATTTTCATGCTTGTTTGAGGTTCAGAAATAATTTGTGACGTGTGCTGGCAAATTGAAAACACACATTTTCAAAATTGTCATTTCTCTATTAAAAGACCTTCAAAACGATATATGATTGGTATCTGACAAAAAATGACAGAGGTACACCCATTAAAGCCAACAAAGTTATTTTTGAGAAACATTTAAGAAACACAAGTTTCTTAAAAGTTACAAAACAACCAAAGAAAGCATACCTTAGTCCCTAGTAATACTAACACATCTGGCACATCAAGTCAAAGCACATATCTATGGGAAAAAAATGTGGGCTATATTCAACTTTTTTCATTCTTTTATTGTTTAAATGACTAAGACAGGTGGCTTTAAGATCTAGTCTTCTGTAATACAAAAATCTAATATAATGTTATACATCAGATGTTTTCTCTCAACAATTAATCAAACATCAACAGATTATTCTTGCGTGAAACTTTGCAAAGCCAGATATTTCTAAACTGAATTTGTGTATGTGTGTGTATTTGGGCATCTAAGAGCATCTTTGTCCGTTTCTTTCACAGATGCGTCAGTCAGCGTGAGTGAGATCATTCGTGACTTATCTCTCTTAATAACTCTTAGCATCAAGCAAGTCCTGCAATTTTGTTTGAAAAGTGAAACCAAAACATCAGCTGCATACGCTTTGCTTGGATGGATGGACAAGCAACTTTTGTATTTGGCATAATAAATAATGAATGTTCTTTATTTAGCCAACAAAAATAATAACCCTTTTTAATTAGGTTTAAAAAAATAATAATAGTATAAACAACAGTATTATGAAAAACTTGTTTATATTAAACAAAGGTTTACTAACAAAACAAATAAGATGGTTAACGTGGTATATCGCAAATCTGGATTTTCCCTTATACTTTAAAACGAAATGGCAACATTGAAATAGTACAATGACAAACCTACAACAAAAAAACCTTTGTTATCAACAGATACAACTATATAATATAAGTAGGTTTGTCAATTTCTTATGTTGTATGGTTTTGTTTTTAATGTGGTTTGTTTGAAATGGCTTGTGTTTTGGAAAAGCATTCAATACACATACACAGCTTCTTTTGCATGAAATCACATGCGTAGCAATACAGCATAACCAGAACGTCATTATCTTTGGGAATAGAGCATAACGAGAATTGGCATCAGTAATGATGTATGTCAATAAAACATGACGAGCAAGCACAACAATAATGACGGTCTATAGGAATAGAGCATAATGAGATCATGTGCAGCAGTCATGACTTGTATGATGTTTTAAAGAGCTTGATTCTGGCACACATACACACCTTCCTGTTTTCATATACTTTGATGGCTCTTACTAAATAAGCTTTTAATACAATCTTCAATAAAACAATCGTACCGAAATGGTTTGGACGGTGTGCTGCCGCTGGACGCAAACTCCTCATCGCTGCTCGTCGATTCTCCTTTGTGTTTGGCAATCCAATCCCTGAGCTGCCTACAGAGAGATGCATTACATCTGAATCATACTCCATCCAAACCAACAACAAACACACATCTGACCAGAAATCACTTTACAAACAGAGCCTCAGTAATGATGCAAAAGGACAGAAGTACCTCATAAAGGGAATAACCATAAAAAACTTGTTTGGTGCTAGTCCAAGCTTTGATTTAGGTGTCATGTCATTCCTGTGGCACGGCAGTTTGTCCACTTGAAACCATTCGATGTTCTATCAGGAATTACCAGAGCAAAGTCAATGGCATAGCTTTTATCAACCTAATGACTGTACTTTCATCAAGGCTACAAAGAGAGGATTTAACGTATATGTACCCGTATTTCTTTTCTGGTCTTGGGGTTAAACTTTGTGTCTTTAGGAACTCCTGGTATAATGTACAACCGAGCCAGCTGATCTGAAATCTTCTGCTCAATGTAGGTTTTTTTGCAGATCCGATCTCTGATATCAAACCCCGTCTCCTCTAAAACCTGCAGCAGAGAAAAATCACATGCATCAAATGGAAGGTTTACATGACGCTCACCCACTGAAAACCAAATGAAAAAATATTTCAGATATCAAGATACTTACAAAAATAGTGAATGCTTTTTACCAGGTATGGAAAGAAACAGCAATAAACGTACCTCTCTTACAGCGCAGTCGTGGAACGCTTCATCTTTATTGACTTTGCCTTTAGGAAAACCCCAGCCGGACTTGGCCAGATAACCCTGGACCAGCAACACCTTCAGGAAAGATAAAGCTTCAGTAAAGACACAATACAGAAGAACACATTTCTAATGCTTTTGCTACTGAGTTTGAGCATCATAAATAACACCTGAAGAGATAAACAAGAGATAAAAGAATTTGCTTTATGCAGTTTGCATTTACACTTTTACTACTGCTTGTCCTAATAGCCCTTTGGATAACTGAAGGTGTCAGAAAAATAAAATTCAAATTATTATCCAAAATGGAATGTAAATTACAGTAAGAAACAATTTTAGATCCGGATTACAAGACGCAGCATGAGTTGTTTACAGTACAATATAAATGATTACTCACATTGTCAAGTGTTTCATCAAGAATTATCGCACCAAAAGTAGGCACGCCCATTTTATACTCTTTCCACTGTTCTAAAACCTTCTGGACATCCTCTCCTTGCGGCAGCAAGAACGGACAATGATTAAAAAGTGACAGGAAGTTAAGGAGAGAAAACAACAAACAACCGAGTATTTGCTTTTCTAACTATTCAGCTTTCACACCACATAGAAAACAAAAGTCAGTGTGCTCAAAACACTGAAACGGTGTAATCCCAATATAATCTTAAATATAATTAAAGGATATCAGCCTTCGCAAAGTCTCTTATCCCACACTGAGGTAATCCTGGTGCATTCTGCATGCAGAAGTCCAGGTAAAACCAATGGGCCAATTCAATCTGGAAGCAAACTCTGATGGCATTGTCCCTCTCTTCACTGGGGATGTGCAGAATAAAGCGACTGCAAAATACAAAAACAACAATTATTCTCTCTCGTTATCAGACGGCTGGTATACGAATAGCTCTTATAGGCCCGCTTACACAGACTGGGTTTAGATTAAGCAGAAGCGAGTTTGGACATTTAAGTAGCTTTTGGGCATTTCCAAATGTAACTTGAAATATAAATTCTCAATATTAAATCTCTCGCGGTACTTTAATGTCATACGCCACATAAAGTCGAAAACACCTCGCAAACTGCTTATTACGCGACGACGATGATGATGATGACAAAACAGCAACTTTTACTCGGAACTCTGCCTGAAATGTTGCCTAGTTAGGGGTAGTTAAGTAGCATTTTGACGAGTTGAGCGTTAGCTGGGGCTCAGAATTTTGCAACACACCATTACAAAGCTCAGTGTAGCAAAGTAAAGACCGCTTTCATCTCCCGGCTAAACAGATGTTGAACTTGTACCAAATGACAGCTTTAAACATGCTTTAAGATATAAATGCACGCTCTCTATTTACCTACAAAGGTCGTCCAGTACGCCGTTAGGAATCTCCCCTCGTTTTGTCTCCATGTTAGGGGTAAAAACATCCCGAACAACCGAAACAAGTGCGGTCAATCCTCTAACAGCGCAAAGCTACTAACCGTGCTCACTTCGCGTTTATAATATATGACTAAACTACATGATCCTGTAAAATCGAAAGCACAATAGAAGTAACGACGATGCTGCTATAAGCTAACTAGATAAAAATACAACGCCGCGCACGCACAAAGGCGGGGCATTGAACAAAGCGCCCAATGACGGAGCGTATAAACTTTGTTCGACAGTCATCTTGACCAATCAGCTACTTTTATACTTGATACGGATCACCAAGAGCCAATCACAGTTCAGCAGTAACAAAGGGATGCCTTGAGTTGATCTTTGGCTAAGGGGAGAGTTTACGGCGTTACAGCAAAAAGTGTAATTGTCAAATGGCGCTTAAAATATGTGTTAATAATCACCTGGCATGAAATGCAAAAACTTGCAACCATACTCGTTTGAAATTGGATTAGTCACATAAATTATAAATCTGGCATGAAACATTATCTTATATAATTTTTACACCGCTCAGGGGAAGGGTGTGGTCGAGGAAGTGTTGCCGTGACGTCACTTTCTGCGTGTCAGACCAAGCTGGTGGAGCAGCACGAGAGCAGCTGCTCATCTCATCTCATCTCAAATCTTCTTTTATATTTGAATAAAACTGCAATCGCCTCAGACGAAACATGGCACAAGCACTTAAAGAGCGATTCGACAAGTTCCTTCACGAGAAAAATCTCATGACGGACGTGCTGGCGAAGATCGAGGCGAGAACTGGGGTGAACAGATCGTACATTGCGTATGGTGAGTACTACAGGAAACACATCGCCTATAACCAACCACTTTCTCTTTTATGTGTAGGATTATAAACACTAAACTCTTCAGATGAATGGATTACTGCAAGAGCATCACTGATGTTGTGTTTTGTTTTGCAGTTGTCATCGCTTTCATTGCCATCTATCTGGTGATCGGATACGGCGCTTCTTTTCTTTGTAATCTTATTGGGTTCGTCTATCCAGCCTACATATCGTGAGTTTGCATTTTAATCGTTCTTCTGACGACCACCTTACTTCACTGATCGTCATTGCAACGGTTACAGGAAGCGTGACGTCATACCAGTTTTCCATCCACCAATTTTAACGCGCATGTTGGGCTGTTGCTTAAAAACGTTGGATGGAAACGCCGATATGAAAATTCTGAAAATGCGCATAAAAATCATTGGATTTGGATACATTTTTTATTCTATGAGAAATACGCATAAACTACGATGAAAACTGATTTACTGAATGATGCGCATCAAAAATAGTCATATGACTTTGCTCAACAGATGGCTTAACTGGACTAACCATTGGACCGATGGCATTACACAGCACCTGCTCAGTTGATTTGGTCATTCTAAAGTTTCTCATCAAAGTGTTTTTTCGGTAATTACCTCCCGGAACTGGTTTTACTCCCGAAGCATCCTCTTCCGCGAGTAATATCGCAGGACCGCGTTTATTGCCGTTCGTCTGCGGACTTTAATAAAAGTAATTTATTAAATGGATACCTACAATAGCTTTTCCTGCCTGTACCAACTTCCATCTTTCTTTATTTGGTGCTATTTATCAAGACGTTACGACGGACTTTGCTTACAAGTCCAATTCTAAACTTCGATTGAAAACATAGCTATTGTTGTTTATTTCACCAGGCACAGGATGCATTTTTTGGGGAAAGTCTCTCATCCCCTGGAGTCATTCATTAGGCTATACCATACTTGTCCCGAGAGTTTTCCTGGTTCTCTACAGTACTCAAACCATTTATAATTCCCTAAAGAACCATTCATCCAAAGATTTTTTAAAAAGCATTTCTTTCTTACCTTTTTATAGTCTATGGAATCTTTTCCACTACAAAAAAACAATTTGTGAAACAGAATCGATGTTTCTGGATGTTAGTTAGTCAAAAGCGGTTCTTCTATGGCATCTTAAAGCACCTTTATTTTTAGGAGTTTAGCTCATTTTCATTTAGCATTAAGTGCGGGTACAGTACACACACACACACACACACACACACACACACACACACACACACACACACACACACACACACACACCAAATTTGAAGTAGTCACAATATATTTCATTTCTTTCGCTGTATCATTTAATGTCTTAAGGGTGTCAATGTCATGTCTTTGATGTGGGTTTTATTCTTCTGATAACTCAAGATCACATTCTGTCCAATTTACCTATTAACATTTATTATTTCTTCAGTGACTGCTGTGATGGTAGATGTGATGATTCTGACACCCAGTAAAAAATCTATGCTTACTCAGATGTTTTCACTGTGGGTGTAACTGTTTACATTTATGATAATATAATGTACATTATACACTGTAAGATGATACAAGTGTATTGACACTGTAGAGGTGTATTGAGTCTTTTGCATTTGGTATAAGGAATAGACATTTAGAGGTTCGAAGGTTATCACTCGATTATACACCCTTTATTGTTGTTTAGGCTCTAGCTGATGACATGAACACATAGGCTCATGTGTACACTTTTTGCAGTGGTGTCAGATGCGCTTACAGTGTCGAAATTGGAATTATGCTGAGAGAAATAGAAAATATATAAAGTCATTATGGGATTACTCAAGCGATTATAAAATGTTTACTGGCAGTAGAGAGTTGAACATGGCAAACCACAGAAGAGCTCGTGACTCATGCGTCTATCATCGTGTGTGACCGCAGGGATCTGCTGTGCTTCACATTCTGCTATCACACGAAACATAACTGCTTTTCTCTCTAATGAAAACAGAGCGAAAGAAACGGGCAACTTATTCTTTATTCACTCTTTTTGTTTAATTCCAGAAAAGCTTTAATAGTTATGATTTAAGTGTGTGAGTACTCATATAAGATTACGACCTTCTTTATTTTGTCAGAATCAAAGCCATTGAGAGCGCGACCAAAGACGACGACACCAAGTGGCTGACATACTGGGTGGTTTATGGGGTGTTCAGCGTGGCCGAGTTCTTTGCTGACATTTTCCTCTCCTGGTTTCCATTCTACTTTTTGGGAAAGGTATGTATTTTAAACTGATAAAAGCACATTTAAATGTTTCAATTACGTGGGTAAGTCCATGTGAAAACTGCTGGGGACTGTGCAGTTATTTTAAAGAGTTAGTTCAGTTTCAGTACTGATTTGATATATATATATATATATATGACAGAGCTGATATGCATGAGTAAATCATATAGTGAAGCGGGTGTATTACCTCATCTACTGGCCGTTATTCTTTGTTCTGTATTTGCGACTGTATTTGTTTTATGGCATTAAAATGTGAGTGCTGAGCTTCTAAGGTGCACTTTACAAACTTTGGTACTCAAGGAAACCACAACTCAGATAAACTGACTGTAGAAGATACCGTTAGAATCTAATGGCTTAGTTCCTTTGTTTTTGACTAGTGTGCATTCTTGGTTTGGTGTATGGCTCCCACTCCATCCAACGGCTCAGTTCTGCTCTACACGAGAATCATTCGCCCCTTCTTCTTGAAGAACGAAGCCAAGATTGACAACGTGATGAAAGACATCAAGGATAAAGCATCAGAGGCTGCCGATAAATTTAAAGACGAAGGTAAAAATCAGATGCATGCCATTGTTTTAATCGTTAAGTTGTACATTCACGCCTAATGTGGATCTTTGTCTTATTTTTTGCGCAAATGTCTTCAGTCTTTTACAGTTCTATTGTTTGCTTTGCAGCCAAGAAAGCAACTGCCAACATTATGTTTGAAGAGAAGAAAAGCTCCTAAAGGTCACCATCACTTCAACTTCTTCAAATCCTACAGGATTTCACTTTTTTCTAATGTCCTCCTTTTGCTAAACAACTGAAAGTTTGACTCTCTTTGTCTTTAATCTAATAGCAACCATAATATGTTCAGATAATGAAAATGCCAGGCTAGTTTTATTTAAGCATGTACAGCATCATCACGTGTAACAGATATTCAGTGACGCTGGAATGCAATGCTTTTATCTGTTCCCGTGCTTTTCTGCTGGATGATAGTACTACAGTAGGTTATGCAAATCTTTTATCCTATCGTTACTGGTCAAGTTACTCTCAAACGTATTTGTGTGTCAGATTTAATATTTGTAAAAAAAAGAAATTCAGACTATCAAGACATGTGAAACTGTAAGCGTATTCAGGAATCAGGAATTTTACCCATTACAAAAATAATCATAGAAAGAAACACGGGCGTGACATTCAAATCTCACCACACACTTTGAGCTACATTTAGAAATGCTGGGACAAGTATGATGGTGTGTGTATTAAAGCAATCAGTTCACCCAAAATTAAATATTCTTTACCATTTATGTCATTTCAAACCTGTATGACTTCTTTCTTCAGCAGAACACGAGATATTTTAAAAAACGTTGGTAACCGAACAACACTGACTCCAATTAAAAAAAGGTCATCTACAGGTTAAAACCACATGAGGGTGACAGAATTCATCAACTTTAACTGTGTAAAAATGTTCCATTATGCTCACAAAGAGTGGCATAAAAGAAGTCATCAAACCTCTTCCATTTAAATGTGATATTATAAATGAAAATCAGGTCACTCTGTCTCCATCTCGTGTGGTGTGGGATTTTGGGTCAATAAGCATCTCAAGCCTAAAATACGTTCCGATTGGCTGTAGATGTGTGGCATCACTCAGCATTTTCACTGTGAGTGTAAACAAAGAAATTACTTAATGTGACAAGATGTACAGAGAAATGGAACGGCGGTGTGTTATGTTTCCAGGCTGATGTGATTCAATGGATGGATTTGTTAAGAGGTGAAAGTGGCATCATTAGCAAGACATGGATGACCACAGTTGTACAATCTTAATTTAATAAATATAATTTAACAAAAATAAGCCTGTTTGTAGACGTTTGTATTCATTTACATAAACACCAATCCACCTACGTAATACAAATCTAATCTGTTCACATCTTCCCAACATGATTTTATACTCCAGAAGGGCATGCTAATTTACATCAACAAAGCCAGATTTGCAGGTGAAAACAGTGATTTGAGTTTAATGACTTTATAAACAATTATATAAAACAATTACTTTAAAAATTCATGCATTTTCAGTGTAAATTTGGATTTGAAATATAGAGTTCTATATACATCAGTGTTTCCTGTAACAGCATTCTGACAGCATCGGGCCGGTAACCAGAAATACATTTGGGCTGCATAGAAAATATTACATTATTGCCAACATTTCTACAAAACAGGAGGAAAGATGATCATGATAAAGTTCCAGTGAAACCGCAAGAGCGTCTCTGGCTACCACTGACCCTTTCGTGTCCTTTTTTATATCATTTTTTTAAACAGGGTGATGCATAATTTACAAATCAGGAGTAAATGAAGAAAAAAGAGAATACAAAGAAAAATGTTCCTACAGGAGACTCACATGGAATATATTTATGTCTAAAATCAACACAAACGAGAAAATAGCCTGAGTTGATGGGGAGACGATTGAGGGTCGGGGAACTACACCAGCCTGAGAAAAGCCCATTTGATTTACTTTACAATAATTTACAGTAGTACAACGTTTGAAAGTGACATTACCTGACATACACTAAAAAGCCGAGATTATTTTACAGCCAAAACAGATTTAAATAATTCATATATGAAGGAAAAACAAAAGACTGACAAAAATTGGCAAGGTGGTCATTAAACACTGTAAACGAGGTACTTTGGAAGGCGAGTCCCAGTCCTTCAGAACAGAAACCCTTTACATCCTCGAGCATGATAAAGACTAGCAAAGTTCATGAGTCGCGTGGCGCGTTTGTTTGCGGGGGTACAAAGTCGATGCCTGGATCCGGCAGATTAGTCTTTTCTCGAGTTAAAAAAAAAGAAAGAAAGAAAGAAACGGGAAAGTCAATTTATAAAAATAACAATTTAAAAAAATTACTCTGCAGCAGCTACAAAGGATGCAGCCGATTCTTAAATACAAAAATAAGGAAATTTATGTTTCCTCCCAGTTGAGGAGAGAGCTGCACTCCCTGAAGCCCAGCGTGCCGTGCAGCGACCGACAGTCCCCTAAGGCATTTCCTGTGTGTTTGTGTCTATGGCTGATCCGAGGAGATGGAGGACAGAGCGTTATGTCTTGCGGCTGCTCCAGACCTGTTCGGGTGTGCTTCTGTGGTCGGACGAGTACTCGAAGGGTGATCGGTGTCCGAGCGGAGAGCGCTGTTCCCGGGGCGAGCGCTGGCCGCTTCCCGAAACCCGATGGTCCATCTGCCAGTCTGAATGGTAGCGGTAGTCCCGGGAGGATTTGTGATGAGCGTAGTCAGACCGGTGCTCCGAGTGGGAACGGTGTTCGGAGTGTCCCCTCGAGTCCTTGGAACTGCTGTCTGACCGGTGATCTCTGCTGGAGCCATGATCGTCCAGCTTTCTGTGCTTGCTATCGCTGTAATATCTGCAAGCAACAACACACGCAAACATTTCACTATAGTCATTTTCTTTAGTTGTTTTTGTTGTGTTAAAGTCAATAGCATGCGTTTACCGACCTGCTGTCCTGTCGCTCTCCTCTCTCTCTGTAGTGGTCTCTGTCCCGCTCTCGGTGGTCTTTGCCGTTGCTGAAGGAGGAGTACGGTCTCTTCCGGGAGTCTGTATTCTTCCTGTACGAGTCTGAAGAGTGACGTTCTTTGCCGTGTTCGTGGTAGCGAGATGATGAGTGATGTCTGTCAGAGCTGCTGCTGTCTCTGCTGCTGTCATCGTGTTGCGACTCCTTTATCCGCTCGATATCTGATAAGGCAGCAGCATTCAGTGTTATACGCAAACGGCCTTATGACAACATCATATTTTGTACACGATATGAACGGCAGACAAACCTGAATGTTTTGCGCTTTGTGTATTTACAGTGCTAGTGTTCTGCTCCACAGTCTGAAATGAAACAAGCATCATAAAGAATTGTAACATTACAAAACAAACAAAAACATCTGAAATCTGGATGCTGACGTGTTCATACCTGAACATTTTCTTGTCTCTTCTTGATGGCATGCTTATAGAGTTTATGCAGTTTTCTTGCGTCAAATTCCGTAAATTTCGAAACAAATATCCAAAGATTTCTGAAAGGGAATAATCATTGATAATATAGTCTTGACAAATCCCCAACACATTTGACAACCAAGATGTACTCAAAATCAATTATTTACGCAACATTGAAGAATGAAACAGCCTTACTTCCTCCACTGTTTGATCTGTTCAGGGTTGGTGTATTCTCGGAGACACTCCGTAATGTGATCTCCTATTTTGATCAGGCACTGGCGCGTATGTTCCAGCTGCTCTCGCTCAGACAGGCCCTTCTCTGGACGATCCAACTGCTTGAGTGCTGCTTTCACTGGCCTCATACGTTCCTTACACTGACAAACACACCATATTATCAATAACATTCTGTCAGTCATGTTATTGTTAAATACCACGAGATTTCAGCTCTGGTCAAAACCATAATAAACTGGATTTTAACAAGTGTGTTAGTCATTACATCAGTAAGCATCTTAGCTGAAGCTGATTCTAGACTAACTCACCACGCTGAAGGTCTTCTGGTCCAGTTCTTCAGACTCCTCAGACGCTGGAATACCCTCTCCACCTTTAGGAACGAGCCCAGGAGTATCTGCCTTCTTATCCCGTACTTCTGCTTTCACCTCTACAGCCTGAGAACACAAACCACTGGCTGTTTGAATAGACATTTAAGCATCTATGCAAAAATACACAGTACAAAGACTCGTGCGTGCCCCGTGGCCATGTTTTTACACGTTAGGTTGACCATCACCTTCTCTACAGGAGTCTCTTCCTCTCTGTGCACAGGATCTTGCTTGATTTCCTTCTCTTGCTTGATTTCCTTCTCTTTTGCTTCCCTTTCTTTGCTGTCACGACCCTCCTCTTTCTTCTCTTTCTTGAGCTCTTTTTTCACCACTTTTTCCACTTTTATCTCTTCCTCCTCCTGCTCTTTAGATTCAGGCTCCTCCTCCTCCTCCTCCTCGTCAGACGACTCTTCCTCCTCCTCCTCGTCCTTTACCGTTCGCTCTGTGACGCGCCCTCTCCTGTTAGGCAGTTTCATCAGAGCGGTTTCCTGCGAGAAACCAGAAAAAGAAAGACTAAGGCCCTCTCCCTAACTGGCACTTTCAGCCCTCGCAGATACAGAGGCACTTGTGAATGGCCTCCTGAAAAGTACATTTTCTAAAATTCCTCAAAATGACAATACAATTTGTTTTGTAAAAAAAAAGTTTGTAAAAAAAAAAAAAAAAAAGGGAGCAAGCACCACTGACCTTCTCCTCATCTTCTTTCTCATCCTCATCTTCAGAGCTTTTATCTGACGGAGGAGCAGAGGACAAACTGTTCATCACCTCATCAACCTTTGGTTTAACCGCTTTGTTTTTCTTTCCCCGTGGCTTCCTCTTGCGTGAATTTGCCTACAGAACAACAGTAACATCATCAGTGCCTGAAGTACATGATCATTTACCCCAACAATGACAAGTGTCTTTCATGTGGCTATAGCTTTATTATTATAAACACCACTGTTAAACTATCACCGAACTATAGTAACCTGTCATGAGGGACAGGTACCACATGATGTTAGGGTCCGTCTGTGTTCAGGCTCCAGACGTGTAAATAAAATCTGTAGTAATTATAATATAATGTACATGAAGTATTTGTGGGAAGATTGACAGTAACCAGCGTGACTCACCGTGCCAGCCTGTTTCTGGGCTTCCTTCTTGGCCAGGTCTTTGCTTAATAACTTGATGAGGTAGTCAGCTCGTGTCTGCAGCTGTTTGGCCTGTGGTTTTTTGTCAGGATCGTCCGGAAGGAGCTACGTCAAAAAAAATTGTAATATATTAATTATTGGATTGACACTGAGGATGGCCTGGGACAAATATAAACTGGGCCCGTGCAGTGGTCGGATCAGACGTGTTGGCATGAACGGAAGGAGGGCCAGCAGAAAATCTGCAAGCTTTACCTTTGAAAACTTAACAAGTGTTAATAATCTTTGTGTTCTTGTGTACCTTGTGTGTGAGGTTGAGATCTGGGTCCATCTTGATCATCTCCCAGCTGCCATAACCGTACTCATAGATGCCAATGAGCAGACTGGAGTCGTCCTCTTTACCCCACTCAATGTCAAAATGAGCTGCCTTTGCGTGGCATGGGATTATATACCTGAAGACATCATGAAAACCAACAACAAAGATGAACAGCTCATCCCCAACTACCTGAAGTTTATTTACACAGCTATGGAGAACAGGATTTCCCAACAAAAACACACACCTTATCACAAACAGATTTTACTGCCTAATGTTTCACAGCTAGTTATGATGCACCATTAAAGACTAGCAGGTTTTTCTCCTGTAAGTATCTGCTTACCTCTTCCTGTCCTCAGGGTCTGCAGGAATGGCCTTGTGTAGAGGTGCCAACTCCTCTTCATGAGAGATGACCAGTTTAGCATTGACCTGGACCCCTGAGATCCTGAAGGTGGGTCCCTTCACCTTCCCTCGTCTTCCCCCTGATGACACAAGCAAGTACAGGTCAGGACACAGTTTCCAGAGAGATGTCAGAAATTAATGAGTTAAATGTAGTTTTAGGTTGCTTTTGCCTGAGGTTCTCTCAGGTCCACAGGGATTCTCCTTCAGCGTTCTTACGCATCCATTGTGGACCGTCTCGGCCAGTCTCCGCAGATCATGCTCAGATTTATCCACCAGCTCGGCATCACGTGCAATAGCATCGAGCCTACCGAATATAAAGAGCGGGGGTCACAAAGAGAAGTGAAGACAGAACTGCCTCCAGAAAAGAGTGAAAGTTATTTACCTTTCTAAAGGGCCACCAAATTTTTTATAACTCTTGATAAACCTGTAAAGACAAAAATGGAAGTTTTTTGAAGAGGAGTTGTTGTAATCACACCCTTTTTTGCGTTCAGTGTGGACAATCAAAGTGTTTATCACTGAAATCATGTCACGTTGCATTAAGACACAAGTGTTAGTGTCAGTTTGAATGGAAAAATGGAAGTGGAAATGATAGGTTTTACCTGCGTATCTCAGCATCACTGAAGCCTTTAATGTTTTCTCTTGGAATGGTTCGAGGTCTTCCTCGTTTCTTGGGCCGTTTTCTGTCGGAGACAGAATCACTGTCTGAACCAGAGTATCGCCTGTTCCGGCTGCGTCTGCCTTCATTTCCATTAAAGCTGGTCTGTAAATGCATAATAAAAAGCAAGACCGGGTTAAAAATACAGTAAAAACACTAAATGTACGATACACAAACAAATTACTTTCTTGAACAAATCTGTTTTAGTTAACCGTTTAAACAACAGATGGATGTTTCCAACTCTCAACTTATGAGGTATGTGTCTGAACAGAATCAGTGTAATAAATCAGCAGGGACCAGAAACAGAGACCAGAAATGAGCTTTGAGCATTCAGAAAATCTGGTCAGCAAGATTTATCATGTAATTCGAATGACATATATATCAACTACCACTGAAGACTGAAAACCCCTGCATCATCTATAATCCTCCAAACATTGTCATGTCATGCATGACTAGCCTGTTTAGCACATTTCCTCATGCGGGGCAGTAAGTAGATCTCTGCCAGCTCCTTCTGTCGCTCCTCTTCCTCCAGCCTCCTCCTCTGCTCTTCAGGGATAATATCATCCCAGTTCTTATTGTTTCTGTCTGTGTCCATGTCGATTTCCTCCTCATCCATCATGGAGAAGTTCGCCACCTGCATTTGAAGACTCGATTATCATGTGGTTGTCTTGACTGACCATCTCTTATGAGGAAACGGTTTACATGATGAAAGTGGCATGCTGATGAATAAACACCTTAAACTGTGAGAGGAGTTCTTCTCCTACAGTTGACGGTCCAGGGTCGTTCTCTCTGGTCTCTGCTCTCTTCAGGATTTCATCAATATCCATTTCCTAACAATTACACAAAGACCACACAAGTTAAAGAATAACCTACACAGAATTTAACACACAGCCATACATTGTAACTAAACCCCGAACAGAATCACAGTTTGAAATGAAATGTTTTTTTTGTGATTAAGCTCTGCAAATCTACTTAAACATGCAATGTAATAGAAAAAGAACTTGTTGACTTTTGTTTCTATAAAACACTGCAGCTTCTTGGTTAAAAATTATTATGTTATGGTTTAGTGACAAATGTGGTGGCAAGATGACAACCTCGAACCTCATTGGTTCCTGCATGTCTAGTAACGAAACAAATATGACAACTACTCACAGGACACATCAATGGCTCAATAAGCTCAATATATAAGTATGTGCTTGCTTTTTTTTGGAAAAGATCACATGATGGGAAAATTATTTGCTAAATAAGGCGGAGTAACTTAAAAACAAATGTCTCTATTTGGGTGAACTATTCCTTGAAATGACTCAAATGAATCAGCTCAATCTATCAGCCCTGAATGATGGCGTGTGGTGAAAGGTCTATCACACCTGAGGCTCCTGCTCCTCTCCTTCAGGCTCTTTAAAAAGTTCTTCAGCGCCAAACTTTAGGATAGCAGACAGCTCCTCCTTGTTGAACGGAGTGGAACTGCAGCGGATTCACACAATCGTACAGCATTGATTGACTACTACTATGACAACACAATAAAGTACACTGTGGAATGCGACAGTTGGGTGTTGTACCTGGAAGGAGCAGCGCCCGTGTGAAGAACAGTCTTTCCTGTAGTGTCCATCCTCTGAATCACTAGATGATCCAACACCATCTTCTTCTTGGCTCTCTCAATAATGTCCTCCTCAACTGAGCTTTTTGTCACCAAACGGTATATATTCACCTGAAAAAACACCCCCAATCACAGCACATTTACAGTTAAAAATGAGCTTTCTTAACAGCCACTTAACACGCAACTGTATTGACCTAGAACTTTGACTCGGCATAACTTAACGTTTTAAAAGTATCGGGATATATTGTGCAGCGCTAGTGAGGTGAGGTAATGTTGTAGTGCAAAAAGCAGACTATTCACCTGTTTCTTCTGTCCAATCCTGTGAGCTCTAGCTTGGGCCTGTAAGTCATTCTGAGGGTTCCAGTCAGAGTCAAAAATGACCACTGTATCCGCTGAAGCCAGATTAATGCCCAGACCGCCGGCTCGCGTGGACAACAGGAAACAGAAATCCTGCAAAGTCACAGAAAATAAACACTGAATGTCTATACCAGAACAAACCTAAACAATTTCAAGTCTCACATATGGGACTTAACATTTTAACGATTTTTCAATTGGTTTGTGAAAATATATTTTTGTACAACATTTATTTATGGACTAAAATGAACAAGTAATCAACAACAAAGCACATCTATATAAACGCTAACATTTAAACCTCACATACCTCTGATCCTTCAGCATTAAAATGATCCAGCGCCTGCTTTCTCATTTCACCCTTTATAGAACCGTCCAGTCTCTGTAAACACAAACGGTTTCAGACGTCACAGCTGTTACACAGACAGTTCACAGTTAACCGGTGTTGTGCTGGGTCATAGTGTGTTCCTCTCACCTGAAATAAGAACTGCCTGTACTTCAGATAGTCAGCCAGGATGTCCAGCATCCGGACCATTTGGGAGAAGATGAGCACGCGGTGACCTCGTTCCTTTAGCCGAACCAGTAGTTTATCCAAGAGAACCAGCTTTCCACTGTTGCGAATCAGGTGCTGCAAACAGTACATCAGTTCATTCAGCATCCCATCACTTCATAACAGATAACAGGACAGGTGTGTCATCCTTCATATTAACCTGCAACCACTCTAGTCATCTAGATGAGAATATTTCTTGTTACTGCTATTAAACTCTTAAAAACTCTTAAAATGATATATTTGTGGATGATATTTGCAGGCTCAGGAAGCTTATTAAACATTTCATGTTTCTTAAATCCAAAACCGTTTTGTTTTTACTGTTCACTCACATGGTCGCAGATATTAATGAAATACATATTTTATTAAAAAATATGTTTGTTAAATACCAAGAAAACACATGCAGAACGTTTTCTCAAACAAAAAAAAACAAAACTAAAAGGGAAATAACTAGGAAACTAATTGCGGCAAAATGTGCAATACTTTTGCTACAAGTAATTTTGCTCTTATTTTTATATTTCAAAACGCTGGGCTAATATAGTTTGTAGGTTATATATGACGCAAGGTCACGTCCCGTACTTGACGCTCTAAAGATGGAGTCTCGTGCTTTGTTCAGACCTGAGGAGACAGGAAACAAACACACACCTGTAGTCTCTCTTGTCTGTTGTAAAACTCGTTTTCCTCGGGAGGTTTGATGAGGTAGCAGTGGTTACAGCATTTCTTCAGCTCCATCATGATGTTCAGAAAGCCAGACGTGCTTCCTTTAGTGCCTTTACTCAGGGCTTTATAGTTCCTCGTCAATATCCACCTAAACAAAGTTGTGCACAGATATGCTTTCACTATGAGCAGATGCATTATTTTAAGATCAGTCAGAGAAAACTTTTCAGTTCATATGACATCACTTGCATTGCTGTGACTGCAGACATAGTATTGAAGTAATTTAACTGTTTCACCAAAACCGATTTAAGTACAATATAAAGAATTGCCATTGTATTAAATTTGCTGACATGATGTTAGCAGGTTAAAGGGTGATCTGAAATGTATTTTTCTTTATGCCACAGAGGTTAGATGATAAACCAGGACAGATTACAGTCTGGAATTAAGAATTATTATAAAATTTCAGGTTCACTGTAAAAAAAACTTTTTTAGCTGTCCCATCATTTTTCTCCAGACACAAATGGGTAACTTATAAATGGCTTTTATGTTGTGACCTTTGTGTATCACCACAGACTATCATACCAACATAAAGCCAGGAATTAAGTTTATTACTGGTTTTTAATCTCAAATTGTCTTACTTGTAGTATTGTTTCTGAATGGCACTCATCTCCACCCTGAGGATCTGCTCCACCTTGGCAGGTAGAGATTTCTCCACATCCTTCTTTACCCTGCGCAGCAGAAAGGGCTCTAGCTCTTTATGAAGGCTGGTGTAGCCCGAGTCTCTGCCTTTCCCGTGTTCCTCTTCAAACATCTCCCAGGAGTGAAACCTGCATACACACACAAACACAGATGAGCCATGCATCACTAAAGCCGGATGTTCTCTTTAGAGCCCTCGGGACAAGAGCAAAAGGCAGAAATAGATAAATGACATATTCAAACTAAATCGTGAACAAAAATCAAAAGTGAAGGGACGGAAGAGTACACTCACTTCTCGGGCATGATGAAACGCAGCAGTGACCACAGCTCTTTCAGTGAGTTCTGCAGAGGTGTGCCCGTGATCAGCAGCCTGTGGTTAGACTTGAACTCCATCATTGTCTTATAAAGAAGCGAGTCGTCGTTCTTCAGCCGGTGGGCTTCGTCTACACCAATGAACGCCCAGCTGACGTTTCCTAAAAATGACTGTAGGAGAAAGAAAACATAGTGAGCACTTTGCTACTTCTGCACAAATGCAACTGCACAAACCCAAATTTCACAAGCACACTATTTTTTTATATTCTAAATTGTCATAACTTGCAACTGCAATTATGAAGTTCGTGTTTACTTATTTAGATCATTTGTTAAATGTAGTAATGTAAGGAACAAGTCATTGTGGGTCACTTGTGTATTCTTTGGAGATATTCAAATGATGGCTGATGCAAGTCAAGGTTTTGGCAAACTACCAGCTGAGTCTCATGCAAAAGAAAAACATTACCTACTCTCTACCTTTTTACACACACATACACCTGCCTGAAAATGTTCAGGTTAATCATGAAGGGTTGGTGGTCTCTGAAATACTGTGGACCCCAAAGTACAGAACTATAGACTCCCAATTTAGATTGTATGGTTGAAATGTATGGCTAGAAACATTAATTAAACACTAATGGTTTAAAATCTATAGTCTTCCTGCAGCTCAACTGGTAAAGCATTGCATTAGCAGCACAAAGGAAACCCACATAATGTACAAGAATGTTTACCTTAAAAGTCATTTTGGATCATCTAAACAATTAAACCTATAAAAATTAATGTACAAACTTTTCACAAATGTTTGTGGTGATTAACACTACACAACAAAAACAAAACATTGCTCCCAACCTGAAAAATGTCCTTAAGTCCAGACTGTAAAAAAACTGTGAGCAGACACACAGACATAAAGAGTATATGAATGGACAGCAAAACTTGTACCTTATCCTTGAGCAGAATTTCATAAGTAGTGAGCAAAATGTTCAACTTTAAGCGCTTGGTCTGCAGATGCATCCATTCATATGTCCGGATCTAAACAAAAAGCAGAAACGAGGTGAAAAGAGTTTAGACACACAGGGCACTTTACTTAATTCTGCTTAAACTGTTGATCAATCGCAAATCACAAGGTGTTGTGGTCTTACGATATGACATAGCATATATATAAAAAATTCAATAGTGGAGCAAGTCAAGCCACAAATCACAGCAAGTGTTTGGCAGCCTCTCACAAGCATTTTGTGTCCACATCTTAACTCACAACATGATACATCTGCAAAGCAAATTTAAGAGTAACTGACTTTTGAACACCAAGATACAAGAGCTGTTTTATACATTTGCTTTGGTTAAACTCGACTTAAATTATTTCCAATTAGTTTTGGTTATAGAGAAGGAGTGACCAATAAAAATGGCCTTGCTCTGCTCCATCTAGCCAGGTACCACAAGAGCTGTAAGAACAGATTGTTTTATTTTATATCATACCATGTTTCTGCTGCTAATGTCACCCAGGTAGACAACAACGTTCATTTGTGGAGCCCAGAGCTGGATTTCCCTCTGCCAGGATGTAAGCGTGGACAACGGCACCACCAGCAGGAAGGGCCCGTACAACTGATGCTCATGGAACAGGTAATTCAGGAAGCTGATGGTCTGGATGGTTTTGCCCAGACCCATCTCGTCTGCTAGGATACAACTGTTCCCTCTGGGAAAGCAGAAGAGTATTAGTCCTTAAGCAACTCATTTTCGTTTTCACATAAAAAACTAATATGTTGGCAAAAAGGTTTATTAAAAATAAAACATACTTGCACCAAGAATGGGCCATCCAGTTTAGACCGTCCAACTGATAGTCCCGCAGCTCGAGCCCATCTGCACCGATGTAGTTAGGCTGTTTCTTCATGGGAACGAACCGTGGTCTCTGTTTTAAAACCTGTATAAAAGAAAACACTAAGTGATTTGACAGACACGTTTCATTCACAGACTTCTCCAGCATTTCTCAGATGTGTTCAGTCTGGTGTTTGGAGGCGGTCACCTTGCAGTCTCTGAAGGGGATGGTTTTACACTGGTTTCGGCTCATGTACTCTGTAATACACTTCTGAAACTTTCTGGCGATGAGCGCTCCGTCCTCCCAGCTGCACTCGGAGTAGGGCAGACCCTGCCATTTACACAGGTAGTCTGGATAACCTGCGGCCGACTTCTGATTGGAATGCCCTGCGAGTGTAAGCCAACAGCGAGAGTAAATAAACACTTTCAAAACTCTCAGAGACAAGAGGACAGAACTGTCTTACCGATGATCCGTTCCACAAGTTGATATTGTGAATGCAGGTCGTCCATCAGTTCCTGCTGACAGTTGAGGTATTCCACATCTTCAGGTGAAGCCGTTTTAAGCCTGCAGATGTCAGACAACAGAATCAGCATCTAAACACACATGACCTCGGGACAGGACAATTCTAAAAGCACGCATACCATTTCTTCCTCTCTTGCTCTTTTTTCTTGAAGTTATCCAGTTTCTTCATGCCCTTCACATTCTGTTGTTTGAGGGTTTCCTCTGTCTCCCAAGTGTTGTGAATGTGGGACCAGTTCTTCCATTTGATCAAGTATTGGACATCTCCTGACTGTCTGCTGGGATCAAAGCTGGCGTTTGGGTCGCCGTCCGCCTCTACGGCATAAACTGTGGTCACAGCCCCTGTCGCTGTAAGAAAAAAGACAAGGCTATCAAAACTGGCTGTTAAAAAAAATGCTTCTGCTTATATTTCCAAAACGCTATAGCCAAATAATCGAGTGGTCATCACCTCCTTTCCGTCCTATCCTTATCTCCATCACCCTCTCTAGCGTCTCAAACTCGTCCTCCTCTGGTGGTGGGACGTCCTCTCCACACACCTCAACCAGGTCATCCGAATCGGTCTTCAGCTCCTCATCCTCTTTGTAGCTGACGTTGACTGTGGCCTGCCGCCGTGGGCCTGCGAGAGCTTTCTTATAATCATCTTCTTCATCAGAGGACGATTGCGAGGGCTTCTTTAAAGCTTTACTTTTTTTACCATTTCTGGCATTGGCCCTAAGAAGAGAGCAGATGAAACAGAACAGATGCAGTGGATAATGGAACGCTTCTTTTACCAAGACAAGCGATAAGTCTTAAGCAGTGTCAGGTCTGCCTCTTTTTGATCCCTCACATCGCCATAAAGGTTAGGTTGTTATGTTGTTTATTAAAGTGTGTTTATTTTCTTGGTTAGATCATCTTTAACGGCACACACCCTTACCACCTTTCTCATCATTTTTACATTTACTCCGCAATATTATAGGAGACAATAATCTCCCAACATAAAAATATAAGTAATATAATACACAGCAAATTCAGCATGCTACATTATTATTCGTCTTGTATTGTGTGTATTTCAGGGTCTTATTCGTTTAGAAACCTCTGGCTTAGGGTGTTTGAGCACATGCTGACAGGGTGTTATTTTCGTTCATACATCTGAATTGGTTTTGCTTTTGTGATTATTAAACAGGTTGTATTTTTTAGGGTCGAGCTGTCAAGTTGTGTCCACATGTGAGTATGTGTATATTATATAAAAAACTGTTTATTTTAAAATTAGACTATACAGAAAATGTCTTCTATTAATCTTTTTTGAAAATACACCTTAGCACCGTAGAATAGAGAACTGAAGTGAAACAAAAATTAGATCAAGGTAAAAATCATACTTGTTTGGAGGTTTTCTGCTCTTGACTTTGTGACTGGGCTCATAGTCAGACACGGACTCCTCGCTGTTCACTTGCTCTGCCGAGGACTCGGACGAGCCACTTCCTGAACCCGAGTCTGAACCCGAATCAGAGTCTGATCCAGACCTGCGCACGAACAGCACAGATGGTCAAAACTAAATCATTCACACTGTAATCTGATGCTTTGAATCAACACAGACAGTCACTCACCCTTTACTCTTGCTTTTTGAGTCATCGTCTGAATCATCGCTACTAGAAGAGTCCTTCAGTAAAAACACAGAGAAAAGACATGAGAACTGGAAGACACATGATTGGTTTAATGATGTTTGAGGGAGCGAGTGTGCTGCAGAACCTCATCTGAGCCGCTGTTGGAGGAGCTCTGTGGTTGATGATGGAGCTGTTGTTGTTGTAGCTGTTGTTTCCTGAGCATGGCCGACCTTTGCACTGTCAGGATACTGGGGTTGGACTTCCAAAACTACAGCAGAGAAAATTCAATACAGTTTAAAACATGAATCTTTCTCCTACACACAGAAGTCACTTATAAAACCACTGGATTCGTGTGGATTACTTTTATAAACGCCGTATGTGCTTTCATCAACGTTTACACTCGTAAATGTTAGTAACAAAGGTCACAAGAGTGCTAGGCAACATCTACAGCCGACTGGACAAAATCCCATAACAGAGAAAAATCCACAAACCCCGTGTCAGACACTACTGTTGTGCAAAAGATGTCATGAACAGAATACAGAAGCTACACTGCTTAGACAACATGACAGTCAGGATACAGTTTATACACGTTATACATGATGTATGTTGTAACCGAAACTTTTGAAAACACCCTTTTAATTAGACTCGTGATTGCCATGTTAAGCACTTGTGAATGGTGACACTTGGGTGAAGTGTCCATGCAAATCATCCAACCATATAAAACTCAATTGCATTTTAGCAGCGGTTCCCATACACAAGCCTGTATAGGAACTTCGGTTAGAAACTAATGCGCTCGTCACACAACTCTATCCATTGCACACGAATATTCACCACCCACCCCCATAAGCTCCTGCATCACACAGGCAGAGACAGACCACTGTCAACGTAGCCATTTTAGCACTAGATTTAGTGACTTTTAGACCCATTTTAGCACCTACTTTCCATTAAAGGTATATAGAGCGACCATTCTAACGACTTTTTGGACAAACACAAGCTTTCATTCAGGTGGAATATGCCGCCAGTACTGTCCCGTGAACATGAGCTGGGGCTTTTTCCGCCCCAGGACCGTCTGTCTCTCCGTCTATGCTGTGCAGGGAGCGGTGTGTTCTGATCCGCAGTCGACCCGTCAATGAAAGAGTACAAAACAGAGTTTCCAAGCACCTGTCACTGACTGTTTGGGCATATGAACATAGTTCGTCTGTAAATATGTACATATAGTTTGTTACTCAGATGAAGACCGTGTGCTGCATGGGACAAATAATAAACACTAAATAGTAGGATGCAACATAGCCTAAATCAGCGCATATAGTCACTATTTAAAGGTATGGTGTTTTGTTAGACTATGTTTTGGTTATATAAATTAGGATTTAAGCAGTTTAATGAGACTGACCCCTGGCAAACAAAGTATTGTGGGTTTTATTCGCTATTTACTTGTTGCATGTCTGACAAAAAATGTGAAGATTTGTATTATACTTTTATGTGTATTACAGTATGAGACAGTTCAGAGAGCAAAATAGAAAACTGAAGTGCTTGTCTGAACGCAAACGTGGCGTGATGGCGTCAAGGATCTGTGGGAAACACTGTTTCCACAAAAACAAAGAGAGATTCTGTTTTTTTAAGCATTTCTGGCAAGGACCTGCCCAGAGTCTAAATGAATTTTAAGTAAAGATTACATTTGACTGTGATTACTCAAACATAATTACACATGCGAGTACTTGAACATCATGATATACATACAGCCACCCATCCCACAAGTTCACCAATAATGTTTGATCAAGTCTCACCGCTGCTCCATCAATTTTGTTGTCTTGATCATTCTTTCCTTTGGACTTCTCAGAGTCAGAATCTGATTGGCTGCCAGAATCTGAGCCACTTCCTGACTCACTGCTTCCTGATTGGCTACTGCTGGAACTGCTACTGCTAGAACTGGAGCCCGATCCTGATCCTGACCCAGACTCATCATCTGAGTTACTAACACACACAGAGACAAACAGATGAGTCACATCTTCTTTCAACACTCTAATCATTTACACTGCATGTTGTGCTGATTGTAAACAAAACAATTTAACCATAATAATGATCATTATAAGCAGATTATACCTAATAACAAGTATGTGACAGTATTTCTAATAAAACATTACTGGAATTCTCAGTTGACAGAAAAACTAGACAATTATTTAGAAGAAAATAAAACAACACACTAAAAACTGCAAAATCTTATTGGGTGTAGTGCCTTGTGACTAAATATGGGACAGTTATCACGCTACAGGATAAAACGAGGGTGTCAAAAAGATGATTTTTGTGTGAATTTAAAAACACTGTTTTATGGTATAAAAACAACAGGGTGGCAAGCATGAGAGTGAGTGAGTTTTATTTTGGGTATTAATATTATTGTTACATTTTGATATGGTAAATTATCACTACCAACATTAAAACCATAAACATAAAAATGTATTATGTTTACCTTGACTCTCCACTGCTGTTACTGACACTTTCATCCTCACTGCGTCCATCCATCTCAGCAGAATAAATATTAAAGGGTCAGTGCCTGATAAGATCCTCTACAGTCCGTGTGCCACTTTAGAGCAGATCACCTACAAAATCATTGTAATTAGCACAGAAAATATCATCTTTGACATATTGTTTATATATAACAAAATATCAAGAAAACGTAAAAGCTGTTTTTCAGAAACATGATTTGCTAAAATAACTGAATGTTTGGAAAGTTTGGAAACAATTTTCAATGTTGTTTTGATTTTTTTCAATCATGAAATAACACAATTGTAACTGTTGGAATTATGTTGTGACTAAAACCATCTAAAATAAATGAACATTATGTTATATTTGATCAGCTTCAAAAGTAGTCACACTTTGTCTAGAACGTGTAAAATCATACTCTTGACATTTTATCTTCCAGCTTCTTGAGATCACAACCTGAGAAGCTTTTTAAACACAACTGAAGTAATTTTTATCTATGTGAGAATCGTATTTGCCGAATTTTATTCATTATTCGCTCCATTCAAATAATTCATTTCAAAAATATTTTTTCATTAAATTTTAGTTCTCTAATGAAAGAAATTATTATGTTGCCACAATTATATTTTTGTATAATCAAAGTAATTTTAAACATTAAAATATACACCTTCAGATTAAAATATTTAAGATCATGACTTTTACCTTATTTTATATATATATATATACACACACACACACACACACACACACACACACACACACTGTATATTTATAACAAAATATTATAACCCATGAAAATGTACAAGCTGTATTTTTCTTAGCTGTAAGCTGTAAAAACTTTTTTACTACACATGGGCAGAATACAGGTTGACACCAAGTGTACAACTTGGTTACAAGGTTACAAATGCTGTAATTGGTGAAATATTATCAACTATATTGAAATGCATCTCATCGTGTTCATTCTTCCCCAATGAACTCTGTCTGTATTTGGCACCGCAGACCAGGCGAGATTTCTTTCCACTACTTACATATACAGAACAACAATACACGTTATCGGTTTAAAAGAACAAAACCATGTAAGTGGTTGGTGTTACAAGAAATTCACAAGCGAGTCGTGCAGAACTTTTCGTGCCTTTCACGTAAAACGAAACTGTCGGTATTAATGAATGAAGCCGCTTAGTGTGACGTTCTCTGCAGAGGCCTCTTGGGTTCAGGCCTAGAAAGCCGCGGGATCTCCGGCACTACGTCACCGCCCGTGGCAGCGTTATTCTGGGCATGACCGCGCACCACTGCCGCGGCATCTTCACGTACAACATAATCAACAAACAACTCTTGTTCTGAAACTTTGTTCAGGCATGAACTTTCACAACCTACATATTTACCGTAGCACCATGTTTTGTTTTGTCGTCCCATTACTAGTTGTGGGTTGGCGGTACATTTCAAATCGTTGCTCAGCGTGTTTCTGGCTATATTAGTTTAACATGCTAAAGCTAAAACAGAAGCGTGTTAGCCATTTGTCTACCGGTCGGCTAACACTGTTCTTAAAAATGGTAAGAAACGCAACCAATCTTACATTCTCTTTACTTCTGATGTTTAAAAGGCGCTTATATCTGATCTGTACCAATGTAAAATGTTACTTATTGATTTAGCCAGTTTGCTCTCACGCTAACTCGGTAGCTAACCGAGCAGCCTCACTTAGAGAGAGTTTAATGGAATATTCGCTATAATCTACACGACCTAACAGAAGTACTAAAAACAATCATTTGCCGCGATGAACTCTTGATTTTTGTCGGTTCAAATTTATTTTCACCAGTTTTAACACTAACATTGTGCGACAATCACGCTGTTGATTCCAGGACTGCGGTGAGCTCAGTTTCTTGTTAATCACCCATAACCCTCTAAATACACGTACATTCTACAGAATAAATAAAACTAGCACGGTTTCGTGTTTTACACACTTATGCCTTCAGCTTTCACACCCAACAGCAATCACATTAGAGGTGTTTTGGTTACCTGTCTGCCCGTGCACCGCTGCCCCACTCTTTCTCTACTGACCGCTCGAGAACTCTTTATTCGGAAGAGTTTCTTGGTTTTTCCCTCCACGGTTAAATGAGCCTCGCGTTTAGATGCAAAACAGTTTCTCGTACTCCATGCGCTGGAAACACCGATAAGACAGCGGGCATATTTCAGCTGTACATCCTAAAGCGACCGGCCTCCGCCATGACGCGTTCGAGCACACTGACTGAGCGCCGAGAAACGTGTGACGTCACCCGCTCCTGTGCGTTCGACTTCAGGCGGTCCTGCGCAGGTCGACCGATATATGACACCTAATTACCGCGAGAGCGATTTGAGGGCCGTGCTTTTTAATCGCTCTCGCGGTACTTCGGTGTCATAAGTTTTATGATATAAGCCAATTGGTCTGCGCAGCGACGCCTTTGGTCGAGTGAACCTAAAGTCACAACACGCGCGGATGTTACCAAATAACACAACATAACTCATGTAATATCATAGTTCTAATTATTATTTTATTATTTTAATGATAAATAAGTTATTATTATTCCATGTTATAGCAAAAACACGAAAACTCAACTTTTACACAACTCAAACATTTACATTGATGTACTTGGCAGACGCTTTTATCCCTTTCTAATATCCTTTTAATGAATCCAATCTTGTTTTTCATCCTTTTAAACTTTGTCTATGCCTGTAAATACAGAAAATCCACGTTTAAAGTACTTTTAAGTGCCTGCTACATTTGTATCTTTCCTAACAATTACATTTATTAATTTAGCAGATGCTTTTGTCCAAAGCAACTTTGAAAATATAACATAATTGATTAATTTTAAAGAGATAGAAATATGATTTTTGTAATGCAAAGTTTTCCAGTATAGTAAATTTGCATATAAAGTCAGATCATTTAAAGGACCAGTTTCAATGGGCCAAGATAAAATGGAAGACTAAATCATAAAAATGTGAGTGCATATTGCAAAAATGTTTGTAACACTATGTTTATTAAATCACATTCATGACTGAATTAAATTCACTCCCATTTCTGCTAAATATGCTAATTTAATGTTACTTACTATTTCAAATACAATTTTTATGATATATAAAGAATTTGGTTTATTTTATTTTATTTGGTTTAATACTACGGCCCAGTAGTGCACAACATAGTGAAATATAATGAAATATAGCAAAACATAGGTTCACAACACAACCAAATAAATTCACAACACAACAAAATTAAGCCACAACACAATGGAATGAAGCTACAACACAGAAATGCTCCCGATCAGTAGAGGGCATAAGCGCAGCAGAATTTGTTCACCAGGTGGTCACCTATGTTCAAAATAGCCTACTGTGAAAATATGTAATGAATTAAATAAAATATATATTTCTTGATCTTTAAATCTCAATGTTCTGGATGCAGTATTCTGGACAACAATATATAATTGACAATAACTGACATATTATCAACCATGATTACTGATATATGTGACTATCGTAAATAATTCAGTGCCAGTATCTGGTTGGCATACCAACATAGTAGTTGCCGCTTTATTTTTTAAAAACATTTTAATTGATATTGTGATCAAATTATTCTTGTGCATTCTATTGGCCATAATAGTCAAGCAGTGATTAGCGTCTAATTCTTGTCACGCCAATCACAAGTCCAGTAAGTGCCACAGGGCTTTTGGGCCTTTGCTCTTTACCATGTACATCAGGGATGGGCAAACTCGGTCCTGGAGGGCCGTTGTCCTGCAGAGTTTAGTTCCAACCCCAATTAAACACACCTAAACCAGCTAATCAAGGTCTAATTAGGCATACAAGAAACTTTGAAGCAGGTGTGTTGAGGCAAGCTGGAGCTAAACTTTGCAGGACAGCAGCCCTCCAGGACCGAGTTTGCCCATCCCTGATGTACATGCTACCCCTGTCACAGTTCTACCCTGCACCTCCCTTCAGAACTTCACTTCGGTAACAGAGGTAACAGAAGACCTGACCCACAAAAGAAGAACAACTTCACCATGGCCCACCCCGCACAGTATCTCCTCTGCCGGGGGCAGGAGGATCGATCCCTCGAGGCCCACACCCTGTACTTTGCAGCCTTGAGCAGGTTAACAGATCTCTCAGACATCCATCTGAGGATGGTGTTTAACCTCGGCCTTAACGATGAGGTAAGGGCTAAGCTGTCTGGAAGTGGGCCGAGAGGGAGTTTTGTGGAATATGCAGACTGGGTGCTGGCGAGTTATGGTTGCCAAACCTTCCTTTGCCAGCTCATGAGGGCCGCTCCTGAGAGTTCTGCCCCGATCAAGATGGCCGCTCCTGAGAGTCCTGCCCCGATCAAGAAGGCCACCCCTGAGAGTCCTGCCCCGATCAAGATGCCCGCCCCTGAGTTTCCTGACTCCGCCCCCGAGTTTCCTGACTCCGCCCCCGAGTTTCCTGACTCCGCCTCTGAGCCTCCTGACTCCGCCTCTGAGCCTCCTGACTCATCCTCCTCTGGCTACGGCTCTGTCGGTCGGCTCCCTGGTTTCCTCACTCCCTCCACCATGGCTCCTCCCTGGGTCCTGTCCCCCAGCTCCTGGCTCCTCCCACCTGCCCCTCCTTCCTCCTCGGTGTGCCGTGTGGCGCGAGGACGCGCCGTTCGGGAGGGGGGAGTACTGTCACAGTTCTACCCTGCACCTCCCTTCAGAACTTCACTTCCCAGAATCCTTTGCACTACTCCACCATCTTTGATCACCTGCACCTGTCCCCAATCACTATGGACCCAATATATACTCTGTGTTTGTTTCTGTTCATGGTCAGGTCTCGTTTATGTTAACCGCTATGCTCTTGTTTCTATTGGATGTTTGTTCTCTGGATTATATTGATCAGTAAAGTGTGTTACTCTACGTCTTGCCTGTGTGTCGTCCCTTGGATACGGTAACAGAGGTAACAACCCCTAGGAGCTATAATTAAGAGACAATTTTCATTCCCTTTAACAAGAGTTAGTTTTTATTGCTAAGCTGATGATATTCAACTCTATATTTCTTTAAGACATTACAAAGGCAGTTCACCAGAATAATGGAATGCATAGTCGATATAAAAAACTGGATGACTAGCAATTTTCTATTATTGAACTTGGACAAAACAGTGTTAATTATTGGATTGAAAACTGCTACACAACTGATAACTGTTAGCGTTCCGCTACAGAGATGAACAGATCAGAGTTCTTCAAACAATAATCCTTTACTTGGGTAAATCAGAGTATACATCCATGGAACAGGCGTAAGTATAACAGACAAAATCCTCCTTGGAACGATAAACAAACAACTCCTTGGAATAAACACAGACACTAACGGCAACGGTAAATTAACATCAACACACGACAAAGAACAATGAAACAGACAGCTATTTATAAGTCCAGGTAATGAGTGTGACAGGTGAAGGTGATCAAACATGGCGGCAGGTGACGTGCAATGCATTATGGGTAATGAAGTTTTCAATAGTCCGGTGAAGCTGATCGTGTGGGTGCCGGGATCGAGTCCGATGATGAAGGCAGATGACTTGACTCCTTACAATAATACTGTCTAACTAATGATAGATGTTTCATAAAGCCTTTATCATCAGCTAGGAATCTGGGTGTTTATTTGATAGTAATCTATCATTTGAAAGCCATGTTGCCAGCATCTGTAAAACTGCATTTTCCCATCTGAACAATATATCTAAATTTTGTCATATGCTGTGAGTATCAAATGCAGAAAAGTAAATTAAAGGGGTCATATGATTTTTGTTTTTCTTTCTCTTTAGTGTGTTATGTAGCTGTTTGTGCAAGTATAAGATCTGCAGAGTTACAAAGCTCAAAGTCTCAAAACTAAAGAGATATTCTTTGTTAACGTTAAGGCTCAGACACACCTTCCTGAAACGGCTCGTTTAAACACGTGAAATGGTGACATTTCTATGTAGAAATGTGGGGGCAAAGTTTCCTAAACACCCCAATGTATACGCAAAGAAAGAAGGCGTTGTTATCCGTGCGTCAGACAAGGCAGAACATGGGAATTCTGAGTTAAATCTTTTACTGAACTTCATCAGTGGAAAAAACATTAACAAGTACAGACCTCACTTCAGAGGGGGAATCTCAGGCTGATCAATAAAGCACGGCAGGTTGACAGAGTATTCATAAATAATATACAGGATAACCACACGATCAAAGTAACAACAACACCAGACCAAGAACGAAAGCAAACACACACATTAAATAAGGTCCATAATAATAAGGGAACAGACGGTGCGGGTTTGTGGGGCTGAATGCTGAAAATTGCCGGCAGGTGTGCGGGGTGCAAAGGAGTGTGGGAAACTGAGTCTTTAGAATTCCGGGGATGCAGAACGGGTGACGTGATGGAAAGAATCCGATGCTGAAGGCATCGACTCCGTGACAGGCGTACCTTTTTTCTGGCTGTTGTATTGTTGCTGCTGGGGCCACCATGTTGTGGAGACACTATTTAACTACTATATATTGCGGTATTCGGTCGGTAATCACAGTGCGCTGGATCACTGGCCAATCAGAGCACACTGCACTTTTCAGAACATTGAGCTTTGTAAATCTCTACGCGTTTTAGAAAGGCAGGGCATAGAGGAGCAACAATAATCTCCGGTATGTCTAAAATAATGACTTTTTAAACCCTAAAACCACATAAACGCATTACATTAAACCAAATAAACATTAGGTGCGATCGAAATCTGACTTGAAGCAGTGCATGCCGGTTAGAAGTGTTGTCTGACTTAAAGCAGCGCCGATGCCATATGACTGTCATGTACGACAATAAAGTACAGCGAGAGCGATTCGGCTAGCTCAGCTGGCGCAGCATCCCAAGAGCGGCTGCCGAGAGCTCCGATGATGACAGCTTTTCGTGATTGGTCACTTTCATGATTGTCACTCAGAGACAACAAAGATCACATGCATTTCAGGTTTATTCTTAAACATTTGTTACACTAATACTCATTCATGTATGTTTTTATGATAGTACAAACTATGTTCGTATAATTGTAATATATTATGTTTTTTACACTGTGTGTAAAAAGAATACAGTCTCTACTTCATTTAATAATAATATTAAAATATAAGCTTATATTTAACTTTGTAGTGAACAGCACCCCACAAGGCATTTCAGGTCCCAACTTCACAGCAGGGTCCCTATTTGATGTAAACAAGGGACCAGTGTCATCTGTGATGGGAATTTTATATACTAGTGTTATATGTTTTTATGCTACATAAGTAAGCTTGGGTGTTGTCATTTACACACCCTTATTTGTAGGCTAAAACTGCATTTTTATTGTTTGTATACATATATGAGACATTTATATATTAGAGTTTTGTAGCCTCCAACTTAACTGAAGGATGATTATAGTACATGTTTCTTTTTCTGCACATAGCACTGAGTGAGCAAAGGTGGGGGCTTGTGAGATAGGGCAGGAGAGCATAGCACTGAGTGAGCAAAGGTGGGGGCTTGTCAGATAAGGCAGAAGAGCAGGAGGTGTGTAATAGAGTGAGTATAAAGAATGTGTGCTTCTGTGTACAGGCGCCTTCACTCTGCATTGACACAGAGCTGAACGCCTCTCATGAGATTAAACTTTTCATTGACTACACAATTGGTGTTTCACATTTTTATTAAGAATATCCACAACAAAATGGCGCCGTGAGGATGGGATGATTTGACTGACGGAATTTGGAAGATTGGTTAGCTACCCTGGAGACATAAAAGGCTTCTCCCGGCCCAACCCCGCACTTCAGGGAAGGGGGATCTCCCAGGATTCCTGAAGCAACACCATCCCGCGAACGAGGTTACGAACGCGTGCACAGAAGTAGATTCGGGTAAGTCCTTTTTTCCTCTCGAAGGATTAATTGTGCCGAAGAAGTGAGCACTAGAGTTTGTGTGAGACGTCACACTTGTATACCGAGTCGAGTATACTGAATATTTACACGAAGTACAGTGTAAAACCTCACTAAGTCTTGTGAGGTTATAGTGTCTGAAGTACAGTACCTAAGGTTGAGAGGGAAGATGGGCAAGTCCGAATCTAAATTAACAGAGCCTGATTACGACTCACCCATTGTGCAGGCAATGAAAAGAAGATATGGTGAAGACAGTTTATTGTCAATGCCTATGTGGTGTACACATTTTGGGTTTTCCACGAAGGGATCTTTCAGTGTGACACAGTTAAGTCTTTTACAAGGCAAGGTTGAACAACATTTTAAAGGAAAGGGTAAATTAAATAAACAGGAACAGGAAGAAAGAGATAAACATGAAAAATGTTTGCAAAAATGGTTAAAAGAGGCAAAAAGATTAGAAAATAAGGCAAATATGAAACAATTACCCTCTGAATGCCCAACACCAGTTAAATAAAATGAAAATAAAGATAAAGACACCGCTAAAAGAGGCGAGCTTCAACCAAAAGATCCGCCTGGTTGTCTGCCTCCCTATGCACCTCTTTATCCTGATCTTTCTGCTCTTTCTTCCTCTACATGTGTCCTGATCACGCCTGAGAATGACAGAGTGCCCCCAAGACAAAGAAGAGTGCCCGCTCCCGTGTCCCACGGATCAGACACCGAAGACGACGACGATCACAAATCAGACAGCACAGGTGTTGATGATGACAGCATTCAACAGGTCTTCGAACCGACCGAAACAAAGAAAGAAACGGATGAGACGGCATGGATCAGACCCGAACATGGAGCGAACTGACACACAATGATAATCGTCCATGGATGGATTTATTAGAAGTCATCAGACAAGAATGCGCACGAGCCTGGCCCGTGAGAATCAACATGGGTAAAGTTACTGAGTGCTTGCAAAAGCCAACTGAGACTGTTAATGATTATCTCACAAGAGTGAATTTCGCTATGGAACAACACTCCGGAATGGAGAAACCAGCAAACGGCTGGGGAGATGTAATGGGACTGTTTGAGAGTCATACCAAAGAAGTTTTCATGAAGGGACTTAGACCTTCAATCAGAAAAGAGGTCGAAAAGTCTTGTGTGGGTCTGGTTGACCGCAGATTGGAAGAAGTGAGAATGCACGCAGCCCATCGAAGGGGTCAAGAAAGACAAACAAAAAGAAACCACCGACTCTGACCTGCAAAAAGCGTTGGCTCTGCTGGCCGTGAGACACACTCAAGAGGTCGGGGAGGCCACAGGGGACGAGGGAGAGGCCGTGGAGGCGGAGGACGACCAAACCCGTCGTATGATCCTACAAAATGCTTCCAATTGTGGAGGAACTGGACACTGGC